>JAWQEG010009127.1:0-14537 GCA_033782935.1 Petrolisthes cinctipes
ATGATGAATCGAAGTCCGAGGATCAAGTGAGATTTTATTGCTATCTCAGATGGAAATTTTTACCAGGTTGTGCTACATTACATCCCTTTTCTTCTAATCTTTACCGAGTGCTTTCTTCGGTGCCTTGAATTAGTACGTGTTTTTTTTCCAGGAATATTTCATGTCCTCTCATCTGTTGTTGTGACTTTCGGAGTGAGCTACAGGCCCCTCAAAGTTATTATCATCGTGATTTTCTACAGTGTGCTTCTCGGTGACTTGTTACTTGGTCTACTTTGCTGGGTTCCCTCCTCATGAACGTGCTGACGGTCATGACAAATTCTCCCCTTCTAATCATTTTCAGGCAATTTTATCGGATATATTGATTATTTATTCTCTTACCTTGGAAACATTGACTTCCAAGTTACGAGGTTGTAAATTATTAGTCACGTTCGTTTGTTATCTGTGTTGATGACGTCTACCTTGGGGGATGCTGAATAATTCTGGTTGAGTCTATCAAGTTTACTGTACTTTTTCTTCTGTGATCCATGTTTTACGCGATGATCATGTCTTTCGCTCCAGAGTAGAGTGTAGAGTTTTATTTTATCTGTAATATCATTTTGATTACTTGGTTTTCTTTATCCTTTTAAAGACATTTTTTCATGTTCATTACATTACTCTTCCCTCTTTAGTTGGTGCATATTTCTTTTTATCGACTCCTCTTTTTCTGTGTTTCCAGTCCTAAGAAAAGTCAGGGCTCAGTACACTGTTGCCAAAATATTCTTTCATTCTTTCTCCCTTTTAACACATTTACACTATTGTGATGAATTAGACGCTTCAGAAGTTCAGTTGCTCTCAAACACGTTCTTCTATCTCTCTCGTTATTCTATCCTTGAAATGGTAAAAGTAAGTATCGTGAAAACATTTAAATTCACGATGAGAAATCACGGAACCTATAAGTACAGTCACGAGCACTAATAAGTCTCCAGGTGTGCTTCGAATACCTAGAGAGACAATGAATAAATTCAAAATAAGATAGATCTCCATTGGAATGACTGCGTTGGTGAATTAGACTGTTCAAGGCTGAAATCAACCAAAGCAGCTGTATACTTATTAGTACTCGTGACTGTACACTATGACATCCCAAAAGTCCATTCCCTCAACCAGCCTAAACATGACTGAATTAACAGGGCACAGTTCGTCATCTAATATTTATTACTCAGTCTCTCGAAATACAGATAATTCAGTCATGTCGTTGTTGACTAAGGAAGTGAACTTTTGTACCGTACACCATAATACGTTCCCAGCATAATGTGTTGAGGGGAAAGTTTTGTGTTGGTAAATCTGGAGCAATTGAATCCTCCAACCAACTATTCCAACCAACAGAATACTATTATTTTTGCTCTTCTGGTCTTGTTTCCTAGCATACTTTGGAAGAATCAAGGCACTCTGATGTACCAAAAAAGAATTAGGTACCCCCTTAACTTAAAATGAGTATGATTGGCGACAGGACCTTTCCTTACGTATAACTATGAGAAACGTTACTTTTGACCTTCTTAAAAATTATATGTGTTTGAAGGACGTCAGAAAAACTTTAATATGTCGCTCGAATGTTTATATTGTGTGGTTGGGAATGCATTGTCTCTCACTTCTGGATGTGTGTGTGTGTGTGTGTGTTGTGCTGTGTGTTTATTTTCTATGTGGTATGTGGTTGGGAATGTCTTGTTTCTCACTTCTGGATGTGTGTGTGTGTGTGTGTGTGTGTGTTGTGCTGTGTGTTTATTTTCTATGTGGTGTGTGGTTGGGAATGTCTTGTTTCTCACTTCTGGATGTGTGTGTGTGTGTGTGTGTGTGTGTTGTGCTGTGTGTTTATTTTCTATGTGGTGTGTGGTTGGGAATGTCTTGTTTCTCACTTCTGGATGTATGTGTGTTTGTGTGTGTGTGTGTGTGTGTGTGTGTGTGTGTGTGTGTTGTGCTATGTGTTTATTTTCTATGTAGTGTGTGGTTGGGAATGTCTTGTTTCTCACTTCTGGATGTGTGTGTGTGTGTGTGTGTTGTGCTGTGTGTTTATTTTCTATGTGGTGTGTGGTTGGTAATGCCTCGTCTCTCACTTCTGGATGTGTGTGTGTGTGTGTGTGTGTGTGTGTTGTGCTGTGTGTTTATTTTCTATGTGGTGTGTGGTTGGGAATGCCTTGTCTCTCACTTCTGGATGTGTGTGTGTGTGTGTGTGTGTGTGTGTGTGTTTATTTTCTATGTGGTGTGTGGTTGGGAATGTCTTGTTTCTCACTTCTGGATGTGTGTGTGTGTGTGTGTGTGTGTGTGTTTATTTTCTATATGGTGTGTGGTTGGGAATGCATTGTCTCTCACTTCTGGATGTGTGTGTGTGTGTGTGTGTGTGTGTGTTGTGCTGTGTGTTTATTTTCTATGTGGTGTGTGGTTGGGAATGTCTTGTTTCTCACTTCTGGGTGTGTGTGTGTGTTGTGCTGTGTGTGTGTGTGTTTATTTTCTATGTGGTATGTGGTTGGGAATGTCTTGTTTCTCACTTCTGGATGTGTGTGTGTGTTGTGCTGTGTGTTTATTTTCTATGTGGTGTGTGGTTGGTAATGCCTTGTCTCTCACTTCTGGATGTGTGTGTGTGTGTGTGTGTGTGTGTGTGTGTGTGTGTGTGTGTGTGTGTGTGTGTGTGTGTTGGGCTATGTGTTTATTTTCTATGTGGTGTGTGGTTGGTAATGCATTGTCTCTCACTTCTCGATGTGTGTGTGTGTGTGTGTGTGTGTGTGTGTGTGTGTTGTGCTGTGTGTTTATTTTCTATGTGGTGGTGTGTGGGTGTGAGTGTTTCTATGTGGTTTCTAAATGTTTGTATAATTCGTCATTCTCATAAACAAGTGGTCTAAATAATTTGTCCTCGATTTCTGGATTTTTGTCTGATTCACATCTTATTATAGAATCTAAATAATATAAGTAGAAAAAATTACTTGAGTAGTTTGTTTGTAAAGATGACGATACGTAGTGTGTTGAAAAAGAGAGAGAGAGAGAGAGAGAGAGAGAGAGAGAGAGAGAGAGAGAGAGAGAGATTGTTGTGGGTTAATGTGTGTGTGTGTGTGTGTGTAAAGTAAAGGTTATGCCACATTTTTGACAGGTAGACGCCAAATGAGTGTGGCGGCATCAGAACTGGACCTAGATCACACACACACACACACACACACACACACACACACACACACACACACACACACACACACACACACACACACACACACACACACACACACACACACACACACCGGGCGAAAACAAGATACTTTTTTTTGTGTTTGTGTGTGTGTGCGCGTGCCAACATCTGCATTCCCTTTTTTTTTTTTTTTTATGTGTCTGTTTGTGTTTGTGTCTGTTGGTGTGTGTATTTATCTGTGTGTGTTGTAAATTGGAACACCTTACTTACCTGTGTTCTTTAATTATTCACATGGTGCTTCACCGTCGACTGATCACCTTTCAATAATTTAGTGGATGACTTCAGAGACTTTGTATTCCTCACACTGACAATCCACAAAGTTTTATTCTTGGCAACTCGAATGTGGTGGCAATAAATTCTGCATCTCCTGTTTTCATCAATATTTTTCTTGTTGGTATTTTGCTTGGCTTTTGATTCCTCCACACTATGCAACAAAATAGATTCCCTTCTAGAGATAGCCTATTTCCGTGTATAGTTTGGAGGAATCAATAACCCTCCAATTTGACCAAAAGAGAGTATCTCTGGTATCTCCTTAATTATTCTTCTGATTCACGACCGTATATATGTTTTTGTGCATCAGTAATTTAAGGTCCTTTATATAGTAGATATATATTTACATATCACTAGGGATAAGAATTTGATTCACGTCTTTTTATCGAATAATTTTTTTTAAAATCTATATTCTGTGAAAAATGTGATTTTTGTCGTAATTAAAATATAATTTCAGGTTTGTGATCCTCGTGCTCAAGAGACGGAGTCAATACATATTTTTCGATTTTCACTGAGAACATTTTGATTGGTTTAGGAAAATCGACTCTGATAATATCAGCATATTATGCTTTTAGCATTTTTTTCTTTCTTTCGTTTTCACTCAATGCCCGTGTATTGGTCTTGTTGGTATTAAGAGACCTTTTATAGGTCAATAAGATTCCAATTTACGGTAGGTTTGGGCAAGAAAAAATATAATTGAAAGAGTAGTTTGTGAACAATTGAAAAAAAAAAAACACGAACAGGCAGATTATTCCCTCTCATAGTAAATGGTTATTTTTAAGGCTTAGCATATGATGGAAAAAAGTAACCTTATGAATTAAGTCACTCTGTTAGAAAACTCTAAAAGTTAAGAAGTAGGTTTTATTCGTGGTGTGAACATGTTCGAGGCAATATTTGGACACCTTTAGTTTAGACACATTTAGTTAGTTGTTCTTTAAGGTTGTTGAATACTTTAGATCGTGAACAAGTTTGTGTTGCTTTTGTGATTTGTTGTGGGCATGACATTTTGACTTCTGACGCACTCATCGACGTTCACTCCGGTCACCATAGGGAAGGGGAGGGAAGGGTAGGAGTGAGGTGAGGTGTTGTGTTGTGTTGGGGTCTGTCACTATAGGGGAGGGAAGGAGCGAGGTGTTGTGTTGTGTTATGTTGTGTTGTGTTGGGGTCTGTCACTATAGGGAAGGGTAGGAACGAGGTGTTGTGTTGTGTTGTGTTGGGGTCTGTCACTATAGGGAAGGGTAGGAACGAGGTGTTGTGTTGTGTTGTGTTGTGTTTGGGTCTGTCACTATAAGGAAGGGTAGGAGCGAGGTGTGGTGTTGTGTTGTGTTGTGTAGGGGTCTGTCACTATAGGGAAGGGTAGGAGCGAGGTGTTGTGTTGTGTTGTGTTGTGTTGGGGTCTGTCACTATAGGGAAGGGTAGGAGCGAAGTGTTGTGTTGTGTTGTGTTGGGGTCTGTCACTCTGTTAGTTTGTTGTGATGATGTGTTCAATGTGTCTACCAAGAAATTGCTTCTATTTTCCAAATCTCATGTAATTACATTATCGTTTACTGAGACGATACAATGGATAGAAGTAATGCTAATGCTCGCTTTCTCTCTCTCTGACCCATCAATGCCAGTTAGGTCGTGGAATGGAGGAAAATTATCTGATTCGGTTTATAACAATTACGAATATTGGAGATGTTCATATTTAGTGCATGACTGTGTGTGTGTGTGTGTGTGTGTGTGTGTGTGTGTGTGTGTGTGTGTGTGTGTGTGTGTGTGTGTGTGTGTGTGTGTGTGTGTGTGTGTTACCTCAGAGTTTTCCAAAGGTTTATATATATATCCGTGGCCTTAGAGTGTACTATCAAAGACAAAACTCGTGTCGCTGTCTTGTCCAATGATTTAATATAACTTGTGAAACATAATGAAAACACCACCACAGTAACGTTCATGTCCAGTATGTTTAGCCCTCTACCATATACTTTCACCAGATTTCACGACACGAGTTTTGTCTTTGATAGTAAGCACATTCTGTAAATAATGCTGTATGTACTCAACGTGGAAGCATCTTTAGGGACATCATCATTCAGTCTCTGCGTGGTCAGGGTCAGGTAGACGATATCAGACTCCCTTTGACCTAAATATACAGTAACGTAACGGGGTCAACAAAGATCCTTAGCTCCTCATAATTATTCTGTTGTTATTATTAAGGGGGTTATATTATTATTATAGTGTGAGGGACGAATTGGATGCTACTAATTCCTCCATACTGCATTACACAACAAACAGACTCTATTGTTGTGTTGTGTTGTGTTGTTGTGTTGTTGTGATATAGTGTTGTGTTGTGTTTTTGTGATATATATAGTGTGTTGTGTTGTGTTGTGATATAGTGTGTTGTGTTGTTGTGTTGTGTTGTGTTGTTGTAATATAGTGTGAAGGAATCAGTAACCTTCAATAAACTAACATCAGACAGAATCATGGCCCCCCAAAGGTCAGTCAGGTAGCCTATAGGAATGACTTTAACACTAACAACAAGCCCTGACTGACGTTCGTGTGTCTTTAAAAGGATTTGAGTAATGTAGTGTTTACCCTCCCTTATTTATTTTTATTTTCTATTTATTCGTTTTGTATTTATTATTAGTAGTATTAGTATTTTCATTATTATTATTATTATTATTATATACCAGTACAATTATTTTCATTATTATTGTTTTCATTATTATTATTATTACTACTATTATTTTCATTATTATTGTTTTCATTATTATTATTATTATTTTTATTTTTATTTTTTCAGTTATTATTATATTTTTATTTTCTTTAAATGTTTTACTTTGTTTTGTCTAATCTGAATCGTTATGCAGTGGGAACCGTTCAGAAGATCTAGTGATGTGTCATATAGAGTGTAAGGAAATCCTCCACAACAACCTTACACTTCGTAGAACATGTTCAGGGCTTCACTTCCAAGTTCGATGGGATTATTTCCGATAGTCAAAATTTATATCATAGCTCGTATTTTGGTCATTGTATTCATTGGCAATTACTGTAGGATTCTGTTACTCACTAAATATGCCAATGGAACAAAACACTACAACGAAAACTATCAAATTATTTTCAGATTAAGTGAAGGGAGGACTGGAGGATATATAGTTGTGTGTCCTTAAAAATCTCTTCTTGTTGAATGTCAGTGTAATCCAGATGTGTCATGTTACCTTTGAGATTATCGACCACAACAAGTTCACCACCACAGTCAGTCTCTCTCTCACCACTGAAGGGTCCAAGGTCACCAATCGATATCCATGGGTTTTATTTCTCACCGACAACAAATACAACACGAGAGAGATAGATATACTAGTAGAGGTCCCAGAACTTCGTCTTGTCCTTTCTAGTGGATATTGTGTTGTTGTTGTTGTTGTTGTTGTTTGTTTCTAGGGTTGTATCGTCTATATGTAAGCCATTTCATCATCACTGTATAGGGAAACTATTGTACTGTACCTGTAAAACGTCTGAGATCTTTATAAAATTCTAAGCTTTTTTTTTCTACAGAAATTAAGAGGATGTAACTAAAACACTCTCAGCAGATCTGTCAGGGATAGCTTTTATGGACGAATCTATTGATACATTATATTATAGTTGCCAGAGTGTCTGCCAGTGTGATCAAAATTAAAACTAAGTAGCTTCATTTGTGGCTGAAACTAACAGAAATGCTTTTTGTTGTGAGAAGCGTGTCGCGCCGGGACCTCAGACTGATATGACCCTGTTTACAAGTATTGGAGGATAGTCACTGGGCTCTGGAGGGAGTCAAGAGACCAAGGGCACAAGTCAGTGGAAACATTAGGGAGATTAATTGTAAGCAGGTACTGGGCGACAGTCACTGGGTAATATAATGAAGTTAGGATACTAGGGGTACAAGTCAGTAGGGTACTAGGGATAGTTGTAGCAAGCAAGCAAGTACCTGGCAAGTCACTTGATACTGGAGGGACAGGATCAGTAGAATACTATGGATGTTAGTGGTATGTACTGGGAGACAGTCAGTAGGTAGTGGAGGGTGTCGAGATACCAGTACGTAATTATACTGGGGAGGGTAGGCCTAAAGGCAAGCAAATACAGCTGTGGACATATTATGAAACAGACACATCTGAAACGGAGCCCCTCGTTGAGCATAGGGTAAGATTCATAATTATGGTTTTGGGGTAGGATGAGACGTTGTGTGTAGAGTCTCATCCTTTTCTATGCTATATATGGGGCTCATTTGAAGTGTGTCTGTTTCATGTGTCCGCCTCTGTACATTGGTCCAAGCTTTTAACCACAGGTAATTATTTTTTGTATATCTAGTGCCCTATCTAATAATCAACCCAGGAAAATCCAGGAACTACTGGTTGTGATGATAAAAAAGAGCGACTGTGGTAATAGTAACGGTCGTTCAGGTTATTCCACCGTCCTGAGTTGCTGTCAGGCGAAGATGAACGTATTAGGATGGAAAGTATTGGCGATTGAAATTGAGGAAACTGATTCTTCCAAGCTTTAATTTGCCTATAAAAAAATCCATGTGTATTGAATGAGTCTGAGCGAGATACAGTTCGGAGGAATAAATAATACTCCCACTTTACAACCATCACAGGTACCTTAGGAGAGCACTGGCAGTTAAAGTCGGCTCTGAGATAAATTAGTTATTGAAAATTTGTTTTGATATATTCACAGTGTGTTACATTATCTGAATATGAGTTCCATAAGTTCGTAATCTGTCGAAGAAGTAACCTTAACTACATAATTATACAGGTAATTCTCACTAAGACATTCCAGCTAAAACCTCCTAACCTTATGTACCCACACAAGTCAGTTAATTAAGGGACCCTGTGATGTAGACAGAAAATTGGAGGTAAACGAATCCTTCAAATATTGTCACGAAACACCACCTATATGGAAGGAGCGTGTTTCGTGGCATAGTCAGGAGGAATCAGAAGCATCCAATTTCCATACACGATCACAGGGTCCTTAACACGTCCTATCCACGACAGCATTTTTTCAGCCACCATGTCTGTATAGGGATTTCCTGGCTAGTTATCATTCATTAATATAGTTGAATATATGTACAGTTGGCAGCATAAGTTCGCTTCATTTCCACCTGTATATGTATTAGCTATAGTCATGTTGTAATAGAATTTTGATGCAGAGATGACAGATATAGTTCTCATGTGGTAAATTACGTATGTTGTTAGAATGAAAACCGGTTCAGAATGCAACTATCTGGTCATATTAGCAATGTTAAGTACATGAAATGGACGCGAATTTATGCTGCCGGCTGTACACTGTTGCCATTTAAGGATAATAGCCACTCAATGGAATGTAATTAATCCATGATGCTGTTGTTCTATCTACAGAGGAGTAATATTGTTTATAAAATTGGTGAGAGAGAGGTGAGGTGAAGTTATATGAGAGGTGAGGAGAAGGGAAAAGGAAAAGGAAGTGAAGATGGAAAGGAGAATTATTGAAAGTGAGGGAAAATGAGGAAGAAGGAGATGAAAATGAAAGGGAATTAATTATGTGGTTATTAAATGTGAGGGAAAATGAGGAAAATGAAAGAGAATTAAGAATGTGGAAGACGTGAAGTGTAAATGAAAAAAAATATGAGGAGTAAATAAGACAAAGGTGAATAGAGTTTAAGTAGGTAATATTCCGTACTTTGATTCCTCCAGGGTAAGTCAAGAAACAGGATCAGGTTAACAAAAATAATGGTGGCCTGTTGCTTGAAATAATTTGGATTCATTTTTCTTTTTTTTCTTTTTCAAATATAGGAAAGAAAAATTGGTGGTGAGAAATATATAAAGCAGGAGAGAGAGAGAGAGAGAGAGAGAGAGAGAGAGAGAGAGAGAGAGAGAGAGAGAGAGAGAGAGACTGATGGAATATGGGGAGATGGGAGTGAATGAGAAAAGGGAGGGGCTTAAAAAAGATGATAGCAAAATTGTGAGAGGAATGAAAGGAATGAGAGGAAAAATAAGTAATCGGGAGAGAAAGAATGAATGTGATGTAGAAGAGAGAGTGAGTGAGAGGCTAAAAGTGAGGGAGTGATTGAAGGTATAGGTAGGGTGAGAGTGAAGGTATGCTTGTGAGGTGGAATGAGTGAGTGAAAGTAAGGGAAGGAGAGTGGGTTGAAAGGGGGAAGAAAAGAGGGTGAGAAAGAGAGAGGAAAGTGAGGACAGAATGAGGGAGAGTAATAAAGTGAGAGTAGTGTAGAGGTGAAGAATGATAGAGGAGGAAAGAGTGAGGGAATGTAGGAGAGTATGAAGGATAGAAGGGAGAGTGAGAGAATATAAAAGAAGAGGAGGAGGAGGAGAGTAAATGAGTGAATACAAACCTGAAGAAGTGAGAGAAGTGAGAAGAATGGGATGAGTGAGAAAAAGTGAGGATATGAGGAAGAAAGTGGGGGAAGAAAAGTAAAAGGAGAGAATAATAAGAAGGAGGAGAGGAGTGGAGGGAATGAGGGAGGAAGGAAAGGAGAGTGAGGGAATGAGAAAAGTGATGTGGAGGGAAGAAATGAGGGAAGAAGTAAAGAGGAGTGAGGGAATGAGAGGGAGGAAAGTGAGTGGGAGGAGAATGAGGGAATAAGGAAATAAGGATAATGAGGGAATGAAGGAGGGAGTAAAAAAGGAGAGTGAGGGAATGAGAGGGAGGAGAGGGGAAGGAAGGAATAAGGAAAGCAAGAAAGTGAGGAAGGAAGCAAAGACAAGTGAAGGAATGAGGGGGAGGAAAGAGAGTAGGAGGAGAAAGAGAGAGAGAGTGTGGAGGTGAGAGTGAGGGAGAGGAGGGCCCCAGGGCTGAAGATAATGGAGGGATGGTTGGAGATCTCCTTACCTCCACACTGGTAATGAGACGCACACTCTCCTCTTCTCTCCTCCTCCTCCCTCCAACCTTTCTTCTCTCCTCCTCCTCTTCCTCCTCCTCCTCCCTCAAACCTTTCTTCTCTTCTCCTCCTCCTCCCCCTCCCCCTCCTCCTCCAACCTTTCTTCTCTTCTCCTCCTCCTCCTCCTCCTCCTCCTCCTCCTCCTCCTCTTCTTCTTCTTCTTCTTCTTCTCTCTCCTCCCTTTCTTCTCTCCTATTATCTCCAGTCTCCCTCTTCTTCAGTTAACTAAGCCTTTATTATTCTCGATTATTATCTTCATTTCTTTCTCATCTTTAAATCTCTAAGCCTTTCTTGTTTACAATTTCTTCGTGGCTTAATTATTTCCTATTCTCTTGAGTTTTTATTCTCTCTTCTGTTCAGTTTGTTTCTTTGACGTTTTAATTTATTTTCCCTTTTCTTCTTTCCTTTCGAATTTCTTTTCTTTTCTGCTCTTCTTCCCTTACACACCATTCGACTTTTTTTTTTTTTTTTTTTTTTTTTTTTTTTTTTTTTTTTTTTTTTTTTTTTTTTTTTTTTAGACTACACCATTTCTCATCTCATGTCTGCTGTCTGTCTCTTATTCTTAACTTCATCTCTGGCCTAATTTTATTTTCTTGGCATTCAGTGTCCTCACGAGTTAATTGTCACTTCCACTTTCTTCCACACATCTTCTCTTTACACTCCTGTCAGATTATTTCCACGACACTACTACACATTTTTTTTATTCACGTGCCCAGATAACAATATTAATTTTTTTTTTTTAATCAGACTGTTACCAAGAAATAATACATAAATTTTTAATGTGAATTGACCAACGTTTGTGTTTTTTTTTTGTTTTTTTTTCATGGTTAGTTTTGTTTTTGTCTACGTACGACAAACTTCTACATTAACAACATATATTTAAATACCTTGGAACTTACCCAATATATCTTAATTAATGTCAAATTCAACTTTTCTCCTTTAAGACGTCACTAGGTACCCTGTAAAATTTATTAGACACAGTATGCTTCTTTTAAACACCTGTAGAATTAATTAGACACCTGTATGGTTCTAAGAGTAGACACCTGTATGATTGTACTACACACAGCTGCATGGTTCTAATTAACACCTGTATGATTACACTACACACCTGTATGCTTCTAGTAAACACCTGTATGATTTCACTACACACCTTCATGGTTCTAGTAAACACCTGTATGATTTCACTACACACCTGTATATATGCTTCTCGTAAACACCTCTCTGATTTCACTACACAACAAAATGCTTTTATTTTACACCTGTCTGTTCTCACTACACACATATATTATTTTTTTATACACCTGTCTGTCCTCACTACACATCTGTATGCTTCTGGTATAAACGTGTCTGGTTTCACTTGACACCTGCATGATTATACCAAACTCATTATAAATATTTCTAGAGTCTTGCTGTTTAGGATTGAAAACAACTGAACGATTCATTACATATCAGTACGATTTTACACACTATGATTTCACTGAATGTATGTGTTTTTTACTATTTATCTGGACAATTTAATAGACATTCATATCCTCCTCCCATCCCCTCTCCCCTTCTTTCTCTTACCCTTTCTTTTCCTCCTACGCGTTCTCACCTTGGCTCCTCCTCCTCCTCTTCTTTCCTCCTTCCTCCTCTTCCTCCTCCTCCTCCTCCTCCTCCTCTTTCCTCCTTCCTCCTCTTCTTTCCTCCTTCCTTCTTCCTCTTGCCCTTCACCACCACCACCAAATTAATATTTTCAATATCTCGAATATTTTCCAGCCTCTAGGATTTTCAGCTCCACAATATTGGATTATTTTCCTCGCTATTATATTATTTTTTCCTACATTGAATTATTACTATTGCTGTTCCACGAGGCTTATTTTTGTTCGGTTGGATAATTTTGCTCTGCTGTTGATTAGCTACTGTACCGAGTTTAAATGTGAGTGTCGCCATTTTATTCAGAACATTATATATACATATGGGATATATTTCTCGTGTAATGGAATAGTTTTAGAGAGTGGTAGAAATATATAGTAAGTATATGAGCACTGTCTATTTGTCTGTTTACTTGTTTGTTTGTTTGTTTGTTCGTGAGCTACTCTGTCAATTTTTATTTATCTGTCCTTAACCTACATATTTATAATCTTTATGTCTCAAGGAAGATTTTAATTCAAAATATCGATGCACACTCACATAGTGGGAAAAAAAAAAATGTTTGGAGCTCTTCAGGGTCGATTTTCCTTAATTTCAATCAAAATTAAATTAAAAGCAAATAGATTAAAGCAAATTAAATTAAATAAAGAAAAATAATAACCACGATTCCAACAAATAAGACAATACACAACACAACACAACACATACAAACCAACATAGAGGATTAACACCCACTATACCTTTGTTTGAGAGTGAGTCCACATTCCACCCTTCTGACCACCTTATTGGCTCTCCACCTCACCCAAAGACTAATGACTCCACCTACCACCACTACCACTACCAACACTACCACCATTACCACTACTACCACCACTACCACTACCACCACTACCACCACTACCACTACCACCATTACCGCTACTACCACCACTACCACTACCACCATTACCACTACTACCACCACTACCACTACCACCATTACCACTACTACCACAGCTATATTTACCTTAGCAACTATCCTCCTTTCCTTCTAATAATTCCTTCGTGCTTACTGTCCCTTCTCTCTAACTAACCTCTTCTTCCTCTCAAGCTACAGGGTCTTCCAGGCTTAGGCTTAGTGCGAATCTCTTTTTTTTCTTTCTCTTCATTTCCCTCTTAATTCTTACTTTGCAGCTTCACCCTTCTCTCCTTATTTACTTCACTTGTTTTCCATGGTCTTCCCACGTCCCTCCCTCCCTTCCTACTCCATACATTATTGTCTTCATTCGTCCTTTTCTTCACTCTGTTCAGCCTCCCTCCTTTCCTGAACACACCCAACTTTAGTCCTTCCTTCCCATCATCGTTGTTTCATCCTTTTCCTTACCTCACTATACCTCCCTGTTTCATCTTTAACCCACTCTGTTTCATTCATTCCCTCACTCCTTCCCTCTTCTGATTCCCTCACTCTCTCTCCCCCTCCTTTCTTTCCCCTCTCCTTCCCACCTTTCCCTCCCTCCCTCCTTTCTTTTTCTCTCTTCTTCCCTCCCTAATTCCCTCACACTCTCTCCCTCCTTTCTTTCCTCTCCCCTTCCCGCTTTGAATCCTCCCCACATTTCCCTCCCTCCTCCCTTTCTTTCCTCTCTCCTTCCCTCCCTAATTCCTCCCCCCCCCCCCCCTCTCCCTAATTCCTCCTTACCTCACCTCCCCCCCCCCCCTCCGTGTCAGTCAGGTGCTAAACTAATTAAATCAGTGTAAGGATCAAAGGTGTGGGACGGGGGACACTTCTCTCCACCTGCCCTCCCACACACTCGGAGAAGAGAGAGAGAGAGAGAGAGAGAGAGAGAGAGAGAGAGAGAGAGAGAGAGAGAGAGAGAGAGAGAGAGAGAGAGAGAGAGAGAGAGAGAGAGAGAGAGAGAGAGAGAGAGAGAGAGAGATAGAGAGAGAGAGAGAGAGAGAGATTGTGTGTGTGTGTAATAGTAGTAGTAGTGGTAGTAGTAATAGTCACCTATTTATGCCGACCACATAGACCTTGAGACCTTACGTAGTCCAGTAAACTTATAATAAAATTAGTGTTATAATTTTATTCATTATTGTATCATTATCAAAGTACGTCAATAAGAAACTAAAAATAGGCTAAATAATATTGAATAAGATATCATAAGTCATACCACAGTAGCAAATCAATTATAGCTTTGTCCTACATAGAACTTTTTTTCCAGCAGATAAATCACTTCAAAAATGTGTGGTCCCGTATTAATTCTGAATATTTATCCCTCGCTTCGTTTACGGTAGGAAGCGTTGTAGTGTATGTAGTTAATACTTGCCATCGTCTTAACATGTATAGATAATATAATTCCAGCAACAATTACAAGGCATGATTCATTGGTTTAGTGTTGTAATGTTTCTACTTCTCTTTGGGTGACGTCTGTGTTACAACTTGGTAATACTGTAATGTATATCATTCTTTCCATTCCAGTTTGATTTCACGAGATGGCATTGATTTATTTGAATGAAATTGAACATAACGTGTGTGTGTGTGTGTATGTCATTCGTTTAATTCAAACTCTT
>JAWQEG010009128.1:0-2500 GCA_033782935.1 Petrolisthes cinctipes
GAGGAAGGAGGAGGAAGAGGAGGAGGAGGAGGAAGGAGAAGGAAGAGGAAGGAGAGAGGAAGAAGAGAGGAAGAAGAGGAAGGAGAGAGGAAGAAAAAGGAGGGGGGAAAAGGAGGGGGAAAGAGAGCAGTATACAAAAAAAATTATGTTCATTAGTTTCAAGCTACAGTAACGTCATTATTATAATTCTGAGGACCGAAGAATTGTACTGAGAGTGTGCATACTGAGGCAACAATGAAGGTAATATAAAATAAGGAAATTAAATGAAAGAGAAGAATAAAGAGTCCAGTAAAAACAGCCCAAGATAATTATGAAATGAAATGTTTGACTGACAATGATGTATTGAATGAGTGAATGACAAAGTAGGTAGGTATGTGGACAGTGGTTTGGAAGGAGCAAGATTAATGAGGACGCTAAATCAACAGGTATGAAGGACAGATAGGAAATGCAAGCTGAAAACACACACACACACACACACACACCCACACACACACACACACACACACACACACACACACCACACACACACACACACACACACACACACACACACACACACACAGATAGGGTGAGACAGAGAAAAAATAATAATGCTAATATAGACAACGAAATGTATGAAGAGTCCCACACGAAGCAGAGGAGGAGGAGGACGTCCCCCAGACAACAAACCCCAACACACACAGACAACAACAGCACCGACTCAACACCAGGCCAGCAGAAAATCACAAGTGCACAGCAGACATAACTGAAACACCAACATCAACAAACATCAGACATGGCAGGCAGGCAGGCAGGCAGGCAGAGATGGGGCGATGCACAAGTAGGTGAGTGGTGGGAAGTTGTGGTGATTGGGGAATTGGGAAGGAGAGAGATTGGAGATGGGATAGGAGTTGTGATGAGAAGAGTAAGAAAGAAAGGGGAGATGAAGTAAGTAAGGAAGGGAAGAGGAAGTAAGGAAGGGGAGAGGAAGTAAGGAAGGGGAGAGGAAAGGAAGGGAAGAGGAAGAAAGGAAGGGAAGAGGAAGAAAGGAAGGGTAGAGGAAGAAAAGAAGGGAAGAGGAAGAAAGGAAGGGAAGAGGAAGAAAGGAAGGGTAGAGGAAGAAAGGAAGGAAGAGGAAGAAAGGAAGGGAAGAGGAAGAAAGGAAGGGAAGAGGAAGAAAGGAAGGGAAGAGGAAGAAAGGAAGGGAAGAGGAAGAAAGGAAGGGTAGAGGAAGAAAGGAAGGAAGAGGTGGATATGGTGGATGTGGAGGAGGAAAGAAGAAAGGAAGAAGGAGAAGGAAGGAAGAAAAGAATATAGGATAAGAGAAAGAAGAAGAGTAGGCAGGAGGAAAAGGCGGAAGAGAATGATGATGATGATGATGATGATGATGATGATGATGATGCTAAGGAATAATAAGGAAGAAAAAAGTTAGTTGGGAGTAAGAGGAGGAGGAGAAGAAGGAATAAATAGGAAGAAATAAAGGCATCAAGGAAAGGGAGGAGGAGGAGGAATAATAAGAAGAAAGAAAGGCAGTAGGGAAAGAGAGGAGGAGGAGGAGGAAAAAGAAGGAAGAATGAAAGACAGTAATGAAAGGGAGGAGGAGGAGGAATAAGAAAGAAGAAAGAAAGGTAATAGGAAAAGGGAGGAGGAAGAAGAGTGTGGAAGGAGGAGGAGGAGGAGGAGGAGAGGAGGAGGAGGAGGAGGAGGAGGAGGAGGAGGAGGAGGAGGAGGAGGAGGAGGGTCTTGGAACATCCTGGTTAGTTACACAACGGGTCCCTTCTTTCCTGGCCCTATCCTTCTCCTTCCCTACCCTTCCCTTCAGACGTCATCTCTCTCTCTCTCTCTCTCTCTCTCTCTCTCTCTCTCTCTCTCTCTCTCTCTCTCTCTCTCTTGTTTTAAGGGTTTTAACACCTCTTCTGACCACAGCCATAAACTTCCTATCGATTCTTCAGCTGTCCCTGTTTTCCTGAATTGTGCAACTATCTATGTGTATCACTTGTGTTTTACCTCCTTTTCCTGTGTGTCGTATACAGGATAATGTGTAAATCATATCGTTATGTTTTACGGCGGACACTTCCTCTACACTTGGCAAGTTCGTTATGAGTTAAAGTGCTGTTATCATTATGAAATATTAGCCAAGTGTTCAGACGCGTAACGCAGGTGTGACCACGTGTCGCTGTGGCCTCGCTGGAGTAAAAGACATATTTCTGATAGATTGTGTGTGGCAGGGTTTTAACATCTGATCAATTCTCTAATCAGTTTTTTTTTTTTTTTTTTTTTTTTTCCAATACATTCAGTCCTGTCATGAAATCGACATGGACTGGACTGTGACATGAGAATTCCAGGGCTAGGAAAGTGAAGGAAGAGAATATCGATAATTATGAACTGTGATGAGAGGAATCCAGGGCTAGGAAAGTGAGGGAAGAGAAAATCTATACCCACCATCGCTTACACGACCTACCAAATGTATATAAAAGTATCTACATAAGTCCCGTCTTACCTTACACGTGTTTTGTATTAC
>JAWQEG010009128.1:7500-15000 GCA_033782935.1 Petrolisthes cinctipes
ACGGGAGGAAGGAGGAAGGAAGGAAGGAAGGAAGGAAGGAAGGAAGGAAGGAAGGAAGGAAGGAAGGAAGGAAGGAAGGAAGGAAGGAAGGAAGGAAGGAAGGAAGGGAGGGAGAGGGTACGCAATATGGTGTGTGTATAGGAGGAGCGGGGAGGAAGGAAAGGAGAAAGAAAGAGAAATAAATGGTGCATGGGGGAGAGAGGATGCATGGGGGAGTGAAAGGAAGGAAGGAATGGGGTACAAGACGGGTGAGTGTCTGAACAGGGAGATGGGTGAGTAAAGGGAAGAGGAGGATGAGTAAGAGTAAGAGTAGAGTAGGAGATGGGAGGGAATGAGTGAGGTTATATATAGTGAGGGAGGGAGAGAAGGAGAGGGAGAGGAGGAGAGGGGGTGAGAGGGAGAGGGGGCTAGGGAGAGAAGAAGAGGGAAAAAGGAGGAGAGGGAAGGGGAGGAATCTGACGAGACGCTCTTTCAATAAACAAAACCCAGAAGCCTTTCCTCACTCACTCACTCACTTACTCATTCACTCACTCACTCACTCTTTCCTTACTGTCGGTTCTCTATCACGGGTGCACTTAAGTGCACTTAAGTTTTCCGACTTGATTTTCTCCGTTATCTATCTATCTATCTATCTATCTATCTATCTATCTATCTAACTATCTACCTATCTATCTACTCTTCTATCGATCTATCTATCTATCTATCTCTCCCTCACACACACACACACACACACACACACACACAACACACACTCAGTACTGTCTTTCCTTGAGGCTTTACTGTTCTCGAAGCCTGGCCAATCAGCTCCCTAGATGCCAACAACAACAACTACAACACACCACCTGTATCAGACCAGACACTAACAAAGAGAGACTCAGCCGACGTGAAGGAACAGCAGTAAACCCCCTGGTGTTGTTTAGTTTATCATGAAGAGATATCAAGCCACTCCATAATGTCAGAAATCTCAATCAATCAATGGTTTTAATTATGGGACCCTGCATGTGATGGAGTCAGAAAATGGGAGGTTAGCGAGTAGCCTATACGAGTAGCCAACAGGAGGTAATATGTTTTCTTACGGTGTTTAGGGGACTATGTTAACTCTAAAATAGCCACACCAGAAATTACCCCCTTAAGGACCCTGTGATCGTGTATGAAAATTGGAGGCTTCTGATTCCACCTGACCATGCCACGATACAAGCTCCTTCCATATAGGTGGTGTTTCGTGGCAATATTTGAAGGACTCGTTTATATGCAATTTTCTGAATATATCACAGGGTCCCTTAAGCTTGGGAGAGGCGAGAAGTTTAGCCTGACGAATAGTTAGCTAGGTGATGGGCAGCTTGGGTCAACATGCCTTGAATTCCGTAAGTCGCGGGGAGGCAGGAGAGGTAAGGAATGGGGTAGGGCAGGTAGGAGAGGGAAGGGGAAGGGCAGGTAGGAGAGGGAAGGGGAAGGGCAGGTAGGAGAGGGAAGGGGAAGGGCAGGTAGGAGAGGGAAGGGGAAGGGCAGGTAGGAGAGGGAAGGGGAAGGGCAGGTAGGAGAGGGAAGGGAAGGGGAAGTAGGAGAGGGAAAGGAAAGGTGGGAAGGGCCTTGAAGAGGAGACTTGGGGACGAGGAGAAAGTGAGGAGGGAGAGGCGAACAAGAGAGAAATAGAGAAAGTAGGGGAGGAGGGAGAGGTAAACGGGAAGGAGAGAATGATGAAGTAGGGGAGGAGGGAGAGGTAAACGGGAAGGAGAGAATGATGAAGTAGGAGAGGAGGGAGAGGTGATGTAAGCGATGAAGGGAGGTGAAAATAGTATGGCATTAAAAAAAATGCATATAGGTGAAGAAGATGAGGAGGAGGGAGACAAGAGGTGTAAGAACATAAGAGGAAGTGTAACATAATAGAGTGAGGGAGGAGGAGGAGGAGGAGAAGGAAGGGGGAGAGGGTCGAGTATAATTATAACAAGGTGCGACGGACGGGTGTGATGTGAAGAGAGGAAGTAACAGGTCGTTGTCTGTATAATGAGAAGCAACGTACCAAGCTGCGTGATACTGAGAGGAAGATAGTGATATTTTAAGGGGAGATTCTCTTGTTGGCAAATTGGAAGGCTGCTAATTCCTCCTAACTCTGCCAGAAAACGTAATATCCTCAATGGTTTCAATAGGGGATCATCTGTGTGTTTCGTGGCATAGTTAGGAGGAATCAGAGACCTTCCAATTTACCAACAAGAAGATAACCTACCCTTAAAGCCAGACAAATATATACACAGACCGAGGGAGAAAGGGAGGATATAAAATGATGCAAGAATGAGAGGGTGAGTGAGTGAGTGAGTGAGTGAGTGAGTGAGTGAGTGAGTGAGTGAGTGAGTGAGTGAGTGAGTGAGTGAGTGAGTGAGTGAGTGAGTGAGTGTGTGTGTGAAGGAGGCGGGGAGTGAATGAGTGAATGAATGGGTGTCAAATGAATGAGTGTGAGTGAATAGCAAAGGGGGAAATAGGAGTAATGAATGAATGAATGAATGAGTGTAAATGAATAGCAAAGTGAGGGAAATAGTAGTGATGAAATGAGTTAGAAAGTGAATGGGAATGAGTGAGAGTGTGAATGGGAGTGAATGGTGAGTGTGTGGATGAGGGTTGAGTGATGAATGAGTGAGTTAAGAGGTGTATGGGAATGAGTGAATGAGGGATGAGTGATGAATGAGTGAGTTAGAGGTGTATGAAGAGGCGTATGAATGAATGAGGGGTGAGTGAGTGAGTGAGTGAGGAATGAGTAAAGCTTTGTTTGCAAGTTATTGATCACCAAGAATACTTACGTCATGAGCCACAGCCCTCGTCTCTCTCTCTCTCTCTCTCTCTCTCTCTCTCTCTCTCTCTCTCTCTCTCTACGTTATCACACTTTCCTTTCTTTCATCGTTAGCTGTTTCTCCTTCCTCCCCCTCCTCCTCCTCCTTTCCAACCAAATTCCTCTCACCCCCCTCCTCTCCTCCATTACTCCTCTTCCTTCTCCTACTCCTCGACCTTCTTCCCCTTCCTTCTCCACTTCAGGTTCTCTCTCCTCTGCTCCCCTCCCTTCTAACTACAGGGTATAACTGTAATCATAATAACGTTCTTCATACGATATCTTCTCATTCAGGTTTCTTCTATTTTTTCATCGCTGTTGTACGTTGATAAAAATCTAAGCAATTCACCGGATAGGCATATATGCGTGTGCGTGTATGTGTGTATAGTGTGTATATATATAATGTGTATTCGTGTCCGTGTATATATATATATATATATATATATATATATATATATATATATATATATATATATATATATATATATATATATATATATATATATATATATATATATATATATATATGTCTTCTTGTTTATGTGTGTGTGTGTGTGTGTGTGTGTGTGTGTGTGTGTGTGTAGGTGGGTGTATGGGTGGGTGTGTATGTGTTCGTGTGTGTGTGTGTGTGTTCGCGTGTGTGTTCGGGTTCGTTCATGTGTGTGTGTGTGTGTACAGGTGTGCTAGGCAGGTGTGGTCACACTTGTGCCCTTGTGTAGTGAGCGAGAGGAAGAAAGACAGACAACATTAACACACACACACACACACACACACACACACACACACACACACACACACACACACACACACACACACACACACACTAGAGTAGCAGCAGTCCTTTGTATACTCCTTCTCTGGCGGCATATCATCCTCGCTGTTGCTCTGCTCCAGGTGCTTTCTTTCCCTTTAGTCATCAATAAGTAATTTGATTATTTGACTGGTTCCTTCTCAACCATATACAGTACATATATAAGCCTTAAGGGCGTAATACACTTTTGGTACATTGGAGCGTCTTGATCCCTCCAAAGTATGCCAGGAAACAGGACCAGATGAAAACAAAAAAATTGTACCTTGTAAGTTGGAATAGTTAGAAGGAATCATTTGCTCCAGATTTAAAAGCACTGTACTTCACCCTTAAGGACCCTGTGATTGTGTATGGAAATTGGAGGCTTCTGATTCCTCCTGCTTAATGCCACGAAACCACGAAATATAAGTGGTGTTTCGTGGCAATATCTGAAGGACTCTTATACCTCTACTTGTCTAGGTACATCACAGGGTCCCTTAATAATAACTACTACCACTATATTATCCACTCTATTTACCCACACATAGGTAGTTCTATAGTAGCCACAAACACTTCATACTTCAGTCATTAAACTACTCATAAATGTTTAGTTGCAAATCACTATACTGTGCAGAATCTTTTCTCCTGTGTAATGTTGAAATAATTGTCCCCTACTCACTAACACTGTGGACGAATCAGGAAAGGAAGAATAACAACTACCAAAGCCTAAATTATTTTTAAATCAAGCTGACGGTAATTTTCAGCAACATACATTGTAAAAATGAGCCATGACTGGTTTGGTTTCGCCTTCCCGGGGCATCTGTTACTCTATACAAAGTGAAGAACAGAGTAAAGCAAAGACCAAAAGGTGACAGTCATCATTACGAGCCCAGAGACGGGACTAGACGAGTGTGTTTGAACGAGAGTATAGGGGAGTTAAAGAACCCTGTATTGTGTTGTAGTTAGAAATTTGTAGGTTAGAGAGTCCTTCAAACATTGCCACGAAACACCACCTACAGTACATTAAAAGGAGCTTGTTTTGTGGCATAGTCAGTAGGAATCAGAAGGCACTAGGTTTCATACACGATCACAGAGGGGTCATTTATTGCCCTGAGTATATTTGAGGACTATCGATTCAGGCAAACTAAGCAAAGAAACAGACAACTTCAATACAAGAGTGGGGAATAATCCGCTTTCTAGCATTGTTTGGAGGGGTTCATAGACTCCAAGCAACTAATATAGAAAAAAAAATAGGCAGAGAGTAAGAAGAGAGTGTGGGTAGAGGGCAAATAAGCAGAGTGTGTGTGTGTACTATAAGGCAAGCAGAGAGTGTAAGAGGAAGGCAGACAGTGCAAGAGTTAATGAAGAGGCAGACAATACAGACAGAGGGCAAGACAGACATTGGGAAGAGACAAAAAAATCAATAGAAAGTCAGGAAAGTACTATACAAGATGTTAGGAGACTGAGAAGATTGAGAGTTAAGAAAGTAAAGAGGCAAAGACAGAGGATGGAAGGGAGATAAGGAGACACGATAAAGAAGTCATCAGAGGAGACAGAATGAGGATAAGAGGAGGGGAAGGGAGCGAAGATAACGTAGCACGCTGAGAAAAAAACACTCCACAGAAAAGATGAAGGGATGTTGGGAAACTAAGAAAATAAGGAGGAAAACCGTGACAAATATAAGAGGAGCGGATGATGCAAGAATAAGGTAAGACTGACTGGGAGCATGACAATAATTACAGTAAGTTACAAAGGGGCATAACACAAGAGTGGGATGAGGTAGGGAGCATAACACAGGAGTGGGGTGAGGTAGGGAGCATAACACAAGAGTGGGATGAGGTAGGGAGCATAACACAAGAGTGGGGTGAGGTAGGGAGCATAACACAAGAGTAGGATGAGGCAATGATAGTATGTGTGAGTCAGTGAGTATGAAAAGACGAGGGAAGGAAAGAGTGAAGGAAGAAGAGTAGGTGAGATTATGGAAGAGGATGGATGGCAGGGAGAAGAGTAGGGGAGATTATGGAAGAGGAGGGAAGAGGAGAA
The DNA here is from genome assembly GCA_033782935.1 of Petrolisthes cinctipes. Taxonomy (NCBI): domain Eukaryota; kingdom Metazoa; phylum Arthropoda; class Malacostraca; order Decapoda; family Porcellanidae; genus Petrolisthes; species Petrolisthes cinctipes. The sequence continues at coordinate 13,149 of JAWQEG010009128.1, forward strand.
AAGGGTAGGGGAAATTATGGAAGAGGAGGGAAGAGGAGAAAAGAGTAGGGGAAATTATACTTATGGATGAGGAAGGAAGAGGAAGGCAGTATATCTAAAAATAAGTAGGCTACTGAATTCTCCTATCTATGGCAGAAAACAGGCACCCTAAGTTGTACTAAATAGGGGATCTGTTTCGTGGCATAGTTTGTAGGAATCAGAGACCTTCCAATTCACCAACAAGAGAATCTCCCCTTAAAGACCCTGTGATCGTGTACGAGAATTGGAGGCTTCTGATTCCTCCTGACAGTGCCACGAAACAAACTCCTTCAATATAGATGGCGTTTCGTGGCAATATTTGAAGGACTCGTTTAATATACAATTTTCCGACTACATCACGGTATCCTTAATTAAGCGGGAATCACACTAGCATTACACTTACGGTACCCTCTCCACTTTAAGACCATAACAAAGCTTCCTCCATTCCCCAACTTCTGCAAATCTAGAAGGAATTTTTATGTGGTCTGAAATAAATGATTGACGAAGGACCGAAGATGAAGGAAATGTATAATACGAAGGACAGAAGATGAAGGAAATGTATAATACCAGCGAGTGTGTGTGTATGTGTGGAGTCAGAAGGTAATTTTCACATGATGTAGCCGCCTATATACCCGCATCATGGGATTTATTCTATCAGGGTGTGTCTGACTGGTGGTGGTGGTGGTGGTGGTGGTGCCGACTATAACACACACGCTGGCACTGGCACTAGCTGGCATCCCCGTGACGTCACATCCACCCCGCTGTATAAACAAGTGCTGGCAACCCTTCTCTGTGTGTGTGTGTGTGTGTGTGTGTGTGTGTGTGTGTGTAGGGCTCTGACTGCCACCACTTCTAACGCTATAGTTTGCTGCTGCTCTCATCATTACAAACACACACTCTTTACCACCAGTCCAACCCACCTTCATTTTACCACCACCACCACCACCACCTTCTGTATCAACCTCTCTCTCTCTACACACACAACACTGCCACCCCTACCTTCACTCTTTATACCAACACTATTTCATTTTCATCACTACCACGTACGGTAATTTCTATGTCAACTTCACTCACTCCATCACCACCACCACTCCTAACACAACCCTCCATGTGACCTTCCCTCTCCCACCAACACCATTACCAACATCACCAACAACCCAACTACCATCATCCACTCCCTCTCTCCTCCTCCTCCACCACCACCATCATCATAAACATCACTTTCCACATCACAGTCACTCACTCTCCCACCTCCACCAGCACCGACCCATGCAGACTCTCCCACCATTCATCCATCCCTTTCCATCTCCTCCACGACCACACAAATATTATAGCACGACCAATGACATCTCGATACATTTACACTATCCATTTACACAGACAATAGCCACATCAGACATCTCTAATTACCCTCCACAGTCCTCCCTCCACAACTCTCTCCTACTGCAGTCTATGTGTTTAGTGCAGTTCCTTGTCTGCACTCGCAATGATTCTTCTCTCGCCTTTTCTCCCTCTATCTATATCTGATTTTCTGTCAATCTAGCAGTCTCTCTGTTTTCTTTTCTATCCGTTCTTCCATCTGTCTCTCTATCTGTGTGTTGTTGTTTTTTTCTATTCGTTCGTCTGTCTGTCCTTTCGTCAGTTATTTCATCTGTATTTCTGTACTGTTTTTCTTTCAGTCTCCTACACTATTTCCATATTAACTTTGTTATTGTTGTTATTTCACGACCCTGTTCAAACTCCTCCTTCATTCACACTTACGCATTATTGTTCAAGCTTCACACGAATAAAATACCCAGGTTTCTGCTTCTTCCTATTTCATAATCACACACAC
>JAWQEG010009128.1:20000-29112 GCA_033782935.1 Petrolisthes cinctipes
AGGTCACCATTATTTTTGCTAACCTGGTCCTGTTTCCTGGTGATAGTTTGGTGGATCAAGGCGCTTTAATGTACCAAAAGTGCATTACATCCTTTTAAGGCCCGCCGAGATGTAGTCAGAAAATTGGAAGTTAGAGAGTCCTTCAAACATTGCTACGAAACACTACCTACATTTAAGGAGCTTGTTTCGTGGCATAGTCAGGATGAATCAGAGGCCACCAGGTCTCATACACGATCATAGTGTCTCTTAAGGGAAGCAACCTTTTGTGGTCAATTTAGAGTCAAACTTAGCTATAAAACACATCCCCTGTATAATTCCATATGGAGGAATTTTGTTTCCTAGCATAATTTGGAGGAATTTTTTGCCTGCCGATTATCCATTGTTGGTTACTCCTCTCAACACGATAGGGAGAGTAGCGGCGTATTAGTATGAGTTCCAAGGTGAGTGAGTACTTGTTACTAAGTGGATTACACGAGGCTGAACAGGACTTACTCAGCTTAGGTTGCGGAAGCCTTGTTGGGGAAGGGGGACATACAGGATACACACACTACTGTCAACACACATACAACACACCACACCCTTCCACACAGCCACGCCCATGCACATGTCGCACTTTCACACCTATTCATCACACACACACACACACACACACACACACACCGACAACTCCACATGCAATGACACGCCCTCACGTCTCGCTTTCACACCTACCTCATGCTCACAACTATTCACCCCACCAAGACACACACATGTTTCACTTTCACACCTGCCTCTCTCACACATCTCTTCACCCCCCTCCCCCCACCACCACAACATTGATACTTACCCTCACTCTCATACTTCACCACCCAACCGTTTCACCTTCACACCCCACCTCAACCTCAGGATATATACCTCAACACCTCACCACTCCACCCTCACACCTCACAAGTCCACTGCTACCCACGATATTCAGCTTTCGTAAACTACTACCACCACCACCACCACCACCACCACTACTACTACTACTACTACTACTACTACTACTACTACTACTACTACATAAACTTAATAACACCAGTCAACCAACGACACCACCATCACCACAACCAACCCAAAACTACAGATATTAAGATGAAGACGAATGTGACAGACAAGACAAGTAGGTACCGTTAAAAATATATACAACAACAAGAGAATCGATGTACAAATCACGGGAAAATAATGGGTTAAATTCGCCTCCATGCACCAAGAGTTCGCGGCCCAAAGGTTAACCATGAAAGATCCCCGAGAGATGATGATGAGGGAAAGGTTTATAGAGCTGTAAAGTTAAAAGGCCATGCAGGTTGTGGGTAACGGGCAACAGGTAGCTCTTAGGGTCAAGTTAGGTGAGTGGCAAAGTGAGTGAGGAAGGAGGTGAAGGTGGGGTGGGGATCAGTTGAGTGAGGGAACGGGTTGAGGGGAGGGGAGAGTTGAGGGAGGGTTGGGGTGAGGGGTGAGAGGGAAGGGAGGAAAGGGGTGAAGGTGGGGTGGGGGTCAGTTGAGTGAGGGAACGGGTTGAGGGGAGAGTTGAGGGAGGGTTAGGGTGAGGGGAGAGGTGAGTTGAGGGAGGGTTTGGGTGAAGGAGGATGGGAGGGGTGAGGGAGGAGAGGAACCAAAGAAAGGAAAGAATGGCAAAGTGGAAGGGAGACAAGGGTGAGGAGTAAAGTGAGATGAGGGGTGAAAAGTGAAGAGAGTTGCAAGGTGAAGGAAGAAAGGTGAAGGAAGGAGAGCAGCCACCCAGGTCAATTCCGAGGTGAGAGGTGAAGAGAAGATGACAGTAGAAGATGACAGTGTTAGGGAAGAGGGGAAAAGTATTATTATAAGACAACGTGAAAGTTTAAGGGGATAATAGTATATATTTTTGGTACATTGGAATGCCTTGATTCCTCCAAAGTTTGTCAGGAAACAGAGTCAGATTAGCAAGAATATTAGTGGCCTGTTGCCTGGAAGATTTTGGTGGAATCAATTTGCTCCAGATTAGGAACCAACACCATACTGTATCCTTAAAGGAGTAATTCACTTTTGTTACATTGGAGTGCCATGATTCCTCCAAAGTATGCCGGGAAACAGGACCAGATAAAAAAAAAAAAAATGGTGTTCTGTTGCTTGAAATAGTTTGGTGGAATCAATTTTGCTCCATATTAACCAACACCATACTGCTGTACCCTTAAACATGAAGGTGGAAGAGAGAAGAGCACTGGTGGATACGGAGGGAGTGAATCTGAAAGGGGGAGGGTGATGGTGGAACTACATTCTCTGTGATGTGTGTGTGTTTTGTGTGCGTTTGTTTGCTTGCATTTTTTTTTTTGTTCGTGTGTGTGTGCGTTTGCATTTGCGTGTGTGTGTGTGTGTGTGTGTGTGTGTTTGTGTGTGTGTGCGTGTGTGTGTGCACTCGTATGTAGCTACGTATTGTGTATGTGTATGATATTACAAACTCTCTCTCTCTCTCTCTCTCTCTCTCTCTCTCTCTCTCTCTCTCTCTCTCTCTCTCACACACAGACATACATTCCTGCGGCATATAACGGGTACCATCTGCCGTCACTACTGCAGCCACTCACTCTAACTATTTCTTCATTCTATCTACTTCTCCTTTTCTCCTCCTACTACTATACTCCATCCGTGCTCTATTTCATTTTTCCTATTCCTCATTCTCCACTCCAACACTTTCTCCTTTTACGTCGTCCATTCCTCCTCCTCCTCCTCCTCCTCCTTCATTTGCTTCTCCTCCTCATCCACCTCCTTCTTCTCCTTCGCTTGCTTCTCCTCCTCCTACTCCTCCTCCTTCTTCTTCTCCTCCTCCTCATCCACCACCTCCTCCACCTTCGCTTGCTTCTCCTCTTTCCTTCTCCCACGTTCACACTCCTCCACTTCACTGCCTCCCCCCACATCCCTTCTCCACCTCCTCTTCCACCCCGCTGCTTACACATCCTCCTTACTGTCATAATATTTATTTTACATCTTCCGTTCACCTCTTATGTTATTGTTTATATATTTTTCTTCACCATCCTCATTGCTCTTATAATATTAATTCTATGTTTTACTTTTATCTAATATTTTTAATCTATTGAATTATTTACATTGCCGGTATCCTTAGTTTCATCATTATACAAGAATTTTTCATTTATCTACATATTTTTTTTTTTTACTTTCATGATAATTATAATAAATTCTTTTCTTCTTCTTCATCTACAATTCTACATCTTTCGTTTTTTTTTTTAACAATTCTTACCTTTTAAACATATTTCTTACTCTCCTATCGTTTCTTCCTTCATCCACATCTTTTTATTCTCTTATTGCTTCTTTCCCCATACTTCATATTCATCATGTTGTTTTCCTTTTCCTACAATCTTCCCGTAATACACTTTCTTGCATCTGTCTCTCCTCCTCTTCCTCCTGTGATCATTTCTTCCACACAACATCTTCCTTCTTTCCTTCCATATGTTTCCTTCTTTTCTGGCTTACCATCTCTTTATCAGATAATTATTTACCCTCAAATACACCAGCCCTTATTTCCTTCTTAACCACCACCACCACCACCACTACTACTACTACTACTGCTACTACTACTACTTCATTCCCCACCACAACTACTACTACTACTACAACTACTTCGTTTCCCTCCACCACCACCACCACAACTCCCACAACCACAATCACCACCACCAATACTAACACCAATACCACCATTTTTAACACCACCACACCTCTACTTCTACCACCATCACCACCAGGACACCTACCACCAATACCAGTACCACCACTACTACTACTACTACTACTACTACTACTACTACCACCACCACTACCACTCCAAATACGCCTACCACCATTACCACTTCATCTACCCCTACCACCACACTGCTACCACCACTACTACTACTACTCCTATCACTACTACCCCCACCACTATCCCTCTTTCCGGACCAGTAGTAGAGGATGGAGGGAAAGGGGGGGGGGGGACCAACCCGATGAGTGACCTTGAGCGACCTTCAATACCCGTCGACTCACGAGCCCAAACAAACATACACAAAGAAATTGGTGTGTGTGTGTGTGTGTGTGTTTGTGTGTGTGTGTGTGTAGGGCCGTGATTCTCCAGCTTCATTGGTTCAGGTTATCTTTCCCTTACTACAATCTGGGAAGGAAGGGAAAAGGGAAAAAGAGATTGAGAAAATAAGGGTAAAGGGATGAGAGGAGGTACAGACTGGGGTGGGAGATGGGATAGTGTGAAAGGAAGGAAGGAAGGAAGGAAGGAAGGAAGGAAGGAAGGAAGGAAGGAAGGAAGGAAGGAAGGAAGGAAGGAAGGGAAGGAAGGGAAGGAAGGGAAGGAAGGGAAGGAAGGAAGGAAGGAAGGAAGGAAGGAAGGAAGGAAGGAAGGAAGGAAGGAAGGAAGGAAGGGTCCTAGGAAGGAATGAGATGGAGGGAGGGAAGGAGGAAGGAAGGAAGGAAGAGAAGGAGGAATGAGATGGAGGGAGGGAGTAATGAGTGTCAAAGAAGGGAGGTAAAGAGAGTAATGGTGGCGAAGGGTAAACAGTGAATCAAAGGTCAGAGAGAGGAAGAAGCTGGGGTAAGGGAGGGAGATAAGGCATAGAGTTGAAAGGAGAAACAGTAGATATAGAATAGGGATGCATATACTGAAGCTAGGAAAGGGACCGATGTGTCATGGAAGGGAAGGGAAGGTGAAGAAAATCATTAAGAGAGTCTGAAAAGGTAGAAGTGGAGGAAAGGGAATGATGGTGTTCGTTCTGTGTAGTGTGTGGATAATGAGGCAAGGAAGGGAAGATGAAGGGAGGGGCAAAGTGTCTGGCTGGCTGGGAAGGATGGGGTAGAGGGGAGGGTTAGATATGATTATAGTCCAAGGAGGAGAAAGGATAAGACTGCGAAGGGATATGATTGTTATGATACTGAAAAAAAGAAGAAGTTATGAGTAGTATATTTTGTTGTGAGTGAAGGGATTGCAATACATATAGACAGGTAGGACAATGTCTAGCCAGAATGTGTGTGTGTGTGTGTGTGTGTGTGTGTGTGTGTGTGTGTGTGTGTGTGTGTGTGTGTGTGTGTGTGTGTGTGTAAAGGTAATGCTAGACAGACACAAAGAACAGAAAAGTAGGAAAAGATGCAGCCAGAATGTGTGTCTGTGTGCGTATGTGTGTGTGTGTGTGTGTGTGTACCCCGTCCCTCTCGTGGCAGGTGACGGGGCTGTACTGTTGGTTGGTTGGTAGGTAGGTAGAGCCTGATGGTGTGGTGTGGTGTGGTGGTAGGGTAATGATACGCTGGGATATTGATGGCCTGGGTTACATCCCTTCTACTTCTTCCCTCCCTCCCTCCCTTCATCTCTAGACTGTCGCATCCCTCTCTTTCTTCCCTCACTCCCTCCCTTCATCTCTAGACTGTCGCATCCCTCTCTTTCTTCCCTCACTCCCTCCCTCCACCTCTAGACTGTCGCATCCCTCTCTTTCTTCCCTCACTCCCTCCCTCCACCTCTAGACTGTCGCATCCCTCTCTTTCTTCCCTCCCTCCCTCCACCTTTATTAGACTGTCGCATCCCTTCTCCTCCTTCACTCCCCCCTTCCCTCCCTCCACCTTTAGACTGTCGGATCCCTTCTCCCTCCATTCTTCACTCACTCCCTCTCACTTGGTACCCTCATCTCTCCTTCTCTACTGTCATCTTCCTTTCCCTCCCTCGTTCCTCTAGATTAAAGCAAGCCTCTATCTCTTTCTCCCCCTTCCTCCCCATTTTCACACCCCTACCTTCCCTCCCCCTCATTTTTCCCTCCCACCTGTCCAATCCCTTCCTTCCTTCTGTCCATCCCTTACTCCCATCTTCCCTCTCATTGCACTTTTCTTCTTTTCCCGTCCCATTAATTACACTACTCTCTTCTTCACCTTCACTTCTCTTATTCACACGTTTCTTATTCCCTTTCTTACACACCACACAAACACCACTCCAACACGACACAAAACACACACACAACACAACACGACACAACACAACACCACACAGCACACACACAGAACACAACACAACACAACACAACACAACATAACACAACACACACACAACACACACAGCCCGCATGCCTGCCTCATCTCTAGGTCACTTCACCAACCACCACCATCCTCTCCCCTTAGGCTACCTCACTCTGGTAGGCTACACTGTGTTGTCCTCTGAGACTCCCACCGACCGACTCCTGTGCTACCTTCCCTCTGCATGTACAGTTGTTTCATTCGTGTTTTGGGGTTGAAGTTTCCCAGTATAGGCATGAGACACTGAACACCGGAAACACAACAACGATGCCTTCAGTGTCATGTTGTTAACCTTTCAGAATATATACCGGTAGTTACTATGTCATAATTCATTGAAAACAAAGAGTAGAAGTTAAATGGTAGTGAGCTTTACTAGAGGTAGCGCAGTTGTGGTGTTGGTGGTTCTAGTGTGAATGACAGAATATTCATTTATAGTCGAAAAGAACTTCCTTGTTGAATTTCAGCATAACACTAACACTACTACTACTACTACTACTACTACTACTACTACTACTACTACTACTACTACTACTACTACTACTACTACTACTACTACTACTCTTCTATTTGCTTCAGAACTTTATTGAACTAACAGCAATGATGGCAGAATCTGTAACGTAAATAGAAGTCCTAATTACACATTGTGAATGTTAGAATACAAACGAAACAAAATAAATGTATAGTACTAGGCTAGACAATCATATTCCTCTAACTACTACTACCACTCCCACAAACTACTAATACTACCACTGCTACTACCTACCACTACCACAAAATACTACTACTACTACTATTTCTTCGACTACTACTACTGTTACCACTACTATTACTACTACTACTAAAACTATTTCTTCAACTCTGGCAGATTTTGATGGAAGGAAGGAAAACTGATTAACAAATGGGTATTGGAACATCTTGAGGCAACTGTTATGTATCGCCTTGTTCTCTCCCTTCACTACACACAACACACACACCCTCATCCTACCTACACACTCTTTGCTCCTCCTCCTCGTCTCACTCCACACACACACACACACACACCCTCATCCTACCCACACACTCTTTGCTCCTCCTCCTCGTCTCACTTCACACACACACACACACACTCATCCTCATCCTACCTACACACTCTTGGCTCCTCCTCCTCGTCTCACTTCACACACACACACACACACACACACCCTCATCCTACCTACACACTTCTTGTTTCTCCTCTTCCTCGTCTTACTCACTGCCTTCTGTTGTTTGTCTTGGTTGTTCCTTGTTCACTGTCTCTTTCCCACAAGCAGTTCTTTCCATAGTAGGCTATTCAATATTGTTTCACCTTATCAGCCATTGACTTCTTGCTCTCGTCTATTCCTTCCAATTCTGTTGTATTTTTTTTTTTTTTTTATTCTTTGCATTACTCTCTTTCTTTTTGTTTTGTTGTGCCCATTCCTGTCTTCTCTCTCTCTCTCTCTCTCTCTCTCTCTCTCTCTCTCTCTCTCTCTCTCTTCTCTCTCTCTCTCTCTCTCTCTCTCTTACACACACATTTTACCAATACTCTTCAACCCTTGCCATCCCTTCCAAGTCCATCCACGCCTCCTGCCTCCTCTCAATCCTCTCTCATGCCTCCACCTTCGTTGCATACGTGTGTCGTCCTCCCACGCCCGGATTATGTCTCCCACTCACCTCCCCATCCACCACCACCACCACCACTCCCACCACCAATACCACTACCACTACCACCACCACCCCTCCCCTCCTCACCTCCCCATCCACCACCACCACTCCCACCACCAATACCACTCCCACCACCAATACCACTACCACCACCAATACCACTACCACCATCAATACCACTACCACCACCACCCCTCCCCTCCTCACCTCCCCATCCACCACCACCACCAATACCACTCTCACCACCCCCTCCCCTCCTCACCTCCCCCCACCACCACCATCTACAGACATAAGCAGAGTACGAGAAGCACAGACCAGCTACTAGGAGTGATAATAAGAGCCTCTAAGTAACCACACACACACACACACACACCCTAGCTCACCCTACCTACACACTCCTTGCTCCTCCTCCTCTTCACACACACACACACACACACACACACACACACCCTCGTTCACCCTACTTACACACTCCTTGCTCCTCCTCCTCTTCTCACTTCACACACACACACCCTCGCTCACCCTACTTACACACTCCTTGCTCCTCCTTCTCTTCTCACTTCACACACACACACACACACACACAAACAACCACGGAGCTAGCCTGCCACTCACTCAGCAGTCAAGTATGTACAGCCACAATCAAATAACCACCGACACTTTCCTTCCATCGTAGTAAATATCTTGGTAATAAAGGACAACACGTGTATGATTTTGCAGCACCTCATAATAATAATAATAATAATAATAATGTATTGGTTCATTTTAAAGAAAGAACCCTGTGATGTAAAAAAAAAAAAAATTGTATATACAAAAATGAATGGAGGTTGCCGAGTCCTCCAAACTGGGCCAAGAAACACACACCATTTATTCTTTGGAGGAATCAGTAGCCTCCAATTCTCCTATACAATACACCTAGAGTCACAAGCTACTGACAGCGTATACATTCCCAGGGTCGAGATATATCAATAAAAAAATATAGTAGTGTTCCGTCGGCAGGCCTTACTTTATCATTTTTAACCTTGACTTTGACGTCTTCCAATGCTACCGTTAAGAGGAGAGAGAGAGAGAGAGAGAGAGAGAGAGAGAGAGAGAGAGAGAGAGAGAGAGAGAGAGAGAGAGAGAGAGAGGATTCATTAAGAGGTGTAGAGAGAGAAGGGGAGAGGGAGGGAGTGAATTCTGTAAAGAGGTGAGGAGAAAGAGGGGGAGAGGGAGGGAATTCTGTAAAGAGGTGAGGAGAGAGAGATAGGGAGGGTGGGAGGGAGAGAGGAGAGAATTCTGTAAGTGGTGAAGAGGAAGTGAAGGAGAGTAAGGAAATGAGAAGGAGGGAAGGAAGGAAGGAAAGAGAGGGAGGAGGGAAGGAAAGAGAGGGAGGGAAGGAAGGAAAGAGAGGGAGGGATGGAAG
>JAWQEG010009129.1:0-22500 GCA_033782935.1 Petrolisthes cinctipes
TAAGGGAGTGAGTGAGAGTGTGAGAGTGTGTGTGTGTGTGTGAATGAGTGAGTGATTGAGTAAAGGAGAAATTTTGCTTGCAAGATGAATAAGGCAAAGTGCAAGAGTTCATAAAGTGAAATTGAGAGGAAATTTAAGTTGATAATAAAGGGAGTGTGAGTGAATATACGAGTTACATTATGGGGGTCATTTATCTTCAAAGTGCTTCTGATTCCTCCAGACTTAGTCAGGAAACAAATCACTTCAAGACGGGAGTAGGGGGGGGGGGTCTTCTTTGTACCCTAGTTTGGAGTAATCAATTAATAGCATTTCAAAATAATACCCGAATTTAAAAAGCTAGTACGTAAACGAGTGGGTGAACGAGTGAATGAGCGAGTAAGGGAAGAAGTGAGAGAAGGAGTGAATGAAGAAGTGAATTACTATGTGTGCAAACAAATGAGAAAGTAACTGAGTGAGTGAGAGTGAATGAATGAATGAGTGAGTGAGAGAGTGAATGAATGAATGAATGATCGAAGAAGTGAGTGAATGAATGAGCGAAGAATTGAACGAGTAAGTGTGCAAGCAAATGAGAAAGTAAATGAGTGAACGAGTAAGGGAAGAAGTGAGTGAAGGAGTGAATGAAGAAGTGAACGAGTAAGTGTGCAAGCAAATGAGAAAGTAAATGAGTGAACGAGTGAGTGAGTGAGTGAACGAGTAAGGCGAGTGGGTGTCCATCAAATCAGTTCCCTTGATGTGGTGTGGCTCGCTGGGTGGCCGCGGGGCCGGAACCCTGGGACAGTCCACCCCCAAGGCTACCTCCCTCACTCTCTCTCTCCTTCATGTTCGCTCTCTCTCTCTCTCTCTCTCCTTCATGATCCCCCTCTCTCTCCTTCACGTTCCTCCCTCCCTCTCTCCCCCTCCCCCCCCCCCTCTCTCTCTCTCTCTCTCTCTCTCTCTCTCTCTCTCTCTCTCTCTCTCTCTCTCTCTCTCTCTCTCTCTCTCCTACTGAACACCCTATCCCTCCTTCCCGCTTTCCCTCCCTACCAGTTCCTGACATTATTCTTTCCCATATTCCCTCGTCAATTGGCAACATTTTTGTATTTTCTCACCTCTTCAGTTTTGTTATGTTTCAACCTGCCCTGTACTGTGTGTCTGTCACTCCATTTAGTTAGTCCCCATAAACAAAATATTTAACATTAATCTTTAGTACGTCTAAAAGATAATTTCATGTTTCTTTCCTATCTTAAGTCATGTAAATACTATCTCAACTTTACAATAATTTTCACATACATTCACCGTCAAACTTCACATCATAACTTCACCTAAATAATAGTCATTCCTCCCATAAAGAAAGACCCCCCCCCCCGTGGTGTAGTCAGAAAATTAATGGTTACAGAGTCCTTCAAACATTGCCACGAAACACCAATTACATTAAAGGAGCTTGTTTCGTGGCATAGTCAGGAGGAATCAGAAGCCACCAGGTCTCATACACGATCACAGGGTCCCTTAACATATTTTCCTCTTCGGGTCAATCTTCCCACTAAGGTAACCAACCAACTAACCAGCCTTCATCAACACTACATCAACACTATTAAGGGGGAAGTGAAGTGTTGGTAGGTATATCTGAAGCAACTGAATCCTCCAAACGATTCCAAGCAACAGAACACTATTATTTTTTGCTTTTCTGGTCCTGTTTCCTGGCATACTTTGGAGGAATCAAGGCACTCCAATGTACCAAAAAAAGAATTACCACCTTAACGTCCCTCCCATCCTCCGAAAAAATATGATATGGGATTATAAAAAAAAAACTGAGATAAATAATAATAATAATAAAAAAAAAAACTGTGAGACTGAGACGGCAGAAGAGTGGTTGGTGCTTTGTTTGTGTAAGAGACAAAGACGCCCTTTACTCGCAGGAAAGGTCATGTAATCGACTGTTTGAGACAATATGAGGCTGTGGACGTGGTGGCGACAGCAGCATACACTCGGCCATGTCTTACTTTACTAAACTTGTCACTGTAGCGCCAACATGGACAAGTCGTTTATAATATATCCCTTTACTGTTTGTGGAGAAGATGTTGTTGTTGTTGTTGATGGTGGTATGGGAAGTAGAGCAGCTGCAGTTGGTACAGTCGCGGCAAATAGTCCTTGAACAGACTTTCCCCTTACACCCTGGTCAAGGACTATGTGCTGCGACTGTACACCCCACTAATCCTCAGTATGTATGCATCAATAAATCAAAAAAGAAAATGAGTTAATACCTGGAATAATAATAATAATAATAATAAATAAATAATAAATAATAATAATAACAATAAATAATAATAATAATAATAGTAATAATAATAATAATAATAAATAATAATAAATAATAATAATAATAATAATAATAAATAAATAAATAAATAATAATAATAATAAATAAATGATAAATAAAAATAACAATAAATAATAATAATAAAAATAAATAATAATAATAATAATACATAGCCTACTAAATCCAAATTTCCAAACAATACACTGGTACTAACTTGTTACTCATGCTGTTTTTTCCCTTCATAATCCATTAAAAAGGATATTGGGAGAATCGTGTTTAATCGTTTTAATTCGCTTTCAATATATACAAGGAAGCTGGAAAAGTATTCTCTCTATACCTACATGTATATATATATATCCAAAAGGTTATAGTAGTTAGTAATATAACATAATCAAAACCAATATTTTTTTTTTTTTTTTTTTTTTTTTTTTTTTTTTTTCGTTTCTGTTTCCTCCTAATCAAATCATAATCAAACCCTATATATTTTGTTTGTGTTTCTGTTTCCTCCTACGAACAGCACAGTACAGTATGTTACTAAGGTTTTATGGACGCCAGATGATGCAAAACAATTATATATATCTTCATTTGCAGCGGTCAAGATCAGATACAAACCAACGATAAGAAAGAAAATAAAAAAAATATAATGGAAAGTGTGGTTGTCAGTGGTTTGTTTGTTTGTTGATGGTGGTATGTGGCATCTTGCTCTACCACATCCAGAGTTTCCTATTCGAATTTACTAGAGAGAGCAGCTGAGGCAGACCGGATGAACACAACCTTTCCTTATTTTTACTGACTGCTGGTTTATTTTTATTTTTTTTTTTTTCCGTGTTTTATATTTTGGTGTTCCCCTCGATGTGGCCTTGGCGAGGGGAGTGTGTTTCATAAATACTGGGGCTGGTATTGCACCCGGCAGCCATTTTCCCTCCCCGGATCACCTTCTTTCTTTGTCTGGGGTTGTGGAGGGAAGGTGGTGGGGAGGGAAATATACAAGATGTCGTCACGTTCATGTGGTAAGACATTATCTGTACCGACCAAGGTGTACGGGGGAAAATGGCACCTCCAGGACAGTTTTCCCAGACTCCCCTCGGGGCGTAACCCGGATGGTGAGGTGGAGGAGGGAGTTTGGCCCTTAAGTCGCAGGGGCACAAGACCCATACGACCCCCTCGGTTCCTCTCGGGACTGGAAAAATAAGTCCCAAGTTGGCGAGTTGAGTCGAAGTTTATGACCTTTGCTGGAATCGTTATTATCCTGGAAACCTGGAGAGCAGGTGAGATCCGCCTTTACGGACTCCTGTAGATAACTGCGACTTTGGGGTGAAGACGCTGTGTGTGGTTAGGTCCGCACACACACACACACACACACACACACACACACACACACACACACATACACACACACACTGGAAGCTATGATGGTAGCTTTGTTTGCTAGGCGGCAGCTACGTCCTAGGAAAGAGGGCCGCTGTTCCTTACCCTTCCTACCAGTTGGTCTCTTAGCTTACCGGAGGGGCAGAGGGGGACGGGGGGAGGGTGGAGGTTGGGGGGGGATGGGGAGAGGGTGGAGGTGGGGGTAGGGGTGGAGGTGGAGGGGAAGCCGGCATGAAGGCGTCACGGCTCGAGATAAAGGGAACTTCTTGGTGGAGAGTGCAGAAGCCTTTTGATAATAATATTTTACTGACACGAACCTTGCTATGTCTGCCATATATCAAATTAAAACAATCCTCTCTCACTATCTCTCTCTCCCTCTATCTATCTATCTATCTATCAATCTATTTATCTACTCTCTCACTATCTCTCTCTCCCTCTATCTATCTATCAATCTATTTATCTACTCTCTCACTATCTCTCTCTCCCTCTATCTATCTATCTATCAATCTATTTATCTACTCTCTCACTATCTCTCTCTCCCTCTATCTATCTATTTATCTACTCTCTCATTATCTCTCTCTCCCTCTATCTATCTATCTATTTATCTATCTATGGTGCGCGGGATGTAAAATAATAGACAGTCAGAGGGGAAGGGGATGGACACCACATACAGCCGCACATGGGAAAGGTGAATACAGGATAATCAGCTTTATGATCATGCATTCCCTGTGAGCTAAAAGGCCAGCCATTAATCCTCTCATCTACCTTCCATTATCTGCCACAGGGATTGGAGAATGAAGAAAGAAAGCCTTATACCCTATACTATAAGTTTCTTCTATTGCTTGTTGGATGCATTGTGTGTGTGTGTGTGTGTGTGTGTGTGTGTGTGTGTGTGTGTGTGTGTGTGTGTGTGTGTGTGTGTGTGTGTGTGTGTGTGTGTGTGTGTAAAACCTGACCACTTAGCTCAAAGTTAGGGAGGGACATGTATGGTCTTTATAAACCAATGTAACTATTTATAAACTCCTTCTGCATCACCACTGACCACTCCTCCTCCCTCACAATAACAAGCCAGCTCAATCATGCACCTCCTTACTCTGACAACATTACGTAGCTCGGTATAAATATCATGAAGCTCCTCCGCCAACTAAGTTACACTAAATCCATTGTATCAGTCCAGGGTAAGGAGGGGGTTGTTTGATTATGCATTCACCCACACACCTGCTCACCTCCACCCACCCATACACACCACACGAGCTTGCATCCACCCACACACCTCTTCACATTCACCTACACACCTGTTCACATCCACCCACACACCTGCTTACCACCCCCCTCCATACCCACACACTTTCCTGTTCATCCCTAAACAATTCAGTCTTCGGCAAAAACTGTGTTAAAATACACGTATAATTTTTTGTAGTCCTACCATCAAACAAAAAATATCAATTTAACCATAAACAAAACCTCCCGGTATAGGCTAGGTACCGGTACTTAAAACATTAACATTAAGTAATTGCATATTGCATATGGACGGGCTACGAGTACGAATAGTTAATTTCTGCATTATCTATTATATATTTAAAGACGTAAATCCATAACCTTCACATAATCATACTAGTACGCATCACAAAACAATCCATGGTTTGCCTCCTTCATGATATTGATATTTGCTTTACACTAGATTTATTTTGTCATCTGATTTATTTTTTAAAACTTGGAACAAAGTGTCGTGGACTCTTTTCAAACATTGACCGGTAAGGCGTGGTGACCTTTTCCATGATAAAAGTTCCTGGTCAGGTCTGGTTTTAACTACTGTTTTGCATGGGTCACTGTCAACCCGCTGTCGCAACCCTCTGGCGGAAGTTTATCGTAATAACGGGCTGCCTTCACTGATTCAGCACTGGGATGATCAAGGCAAGGGTGATAACAGGGAAGGGGGACAAGCAGAGATGGGCAAGTATATATATAGTAGTACAGGGAGTGAACGGGAATGGTCAGTGGTGGAGAATGTATGGGAAAGGGATGGATGGCTTGGGTGAGGAAGAAGTCTATAGAGGGAAAAGGAAGAAGTAGAGGGAAAAGAAAGAAGTAGAGGGAAAAGAAAGAAGTAGAGGGAAAAGGAAGAAGTAGAGGGAAAAGGAAGAAGTAGAGGGAAAAGGAAGAAGTAGAGGGAAAAGAAAGAAGTAGAGGGAAAAGAAAGAAGTAGAGGGAAAAGGAAGAAGTAGAGGGAAAAGGAAGATGATTAAATGTCCCCTGAGCATGGAAGAGTGAATAAAGATAGCAAAGGACAGGTTTAGCAAGGTTGACAAAAGTAAAGAAGGAAGAAAATAAAATGCAGTCTACTGAGTTTGGCCACGTATTTCATAGAGGCCAGTGAGATTTTTTTTCTGTGTGTGTGTGTGTGTGTGTGTGTGTGTGTGTGTGTGTGTGTGTGTGTGTGTGTGTGTGTGTGTGTAAATGTAGGGAGATAGACAGGCAAGCACACACACATACATACATACATAAATATACACATCCCGTACATACATAGATGGAAATAATGGAGACAATGGCCAGGGAGCGAGGGAAGGTGGAGAGGGAACGTCGTAAAGAGTGACACACAACCACATTTTTCCTCGCCTTCTTATTAAATGGAGAGTGGAAGGCGTGAGGTGAGGGCCGTGGTGTGGTGTGGTGAGTCCTGGTAATTATGTGTCCTTTCACCAAGCGTCCTGTCAGCTTGGGCGTAAAAAAAAAAAAGGTAGTTTAAAAATGACAAGAAAAACTGATACTTGATGATGGTAACGTGACAGACGAAACAAAATGCCTATTAAATAAAAAACTCAGTTATGTGTAAACGTCATATTCCTTTGGCGTCAGTTCTTAATACGTCAGTTCTGTGTATATGTCAGTTCTGTGTATACGTCAGTTCTGTGTATACGTCAGTTCTGTGTATACGTCAGTTCTTAATACGTCAGTTCTGTGTATACGTCAGTTCTGTATATACGTCAGTTCTGTGTATACGTCAGTTCTTAATACGTCAGTTCTGTGTATACGTCAGTTCTTAATACGTCAGTTCTGTGTATATGTCAGTTCTTAATACGTCAGTTCTGTGTATACGTCAGTTCTGTGTATACGTCAGTTCTTAATACGTCAGTTCTGTGTATACGTCAGTTCTTAATACGTCAGTTCTGTGTGTACGTCAGTTGTGTGTATACGTCAGTTCTGTGTATACGTCATAATACTTTGACGTACGAATCTGCTGTTACTGTGAATCTGACGAGGTTTCCAAGATTGAATTACTTTGCTCTGAAATAATTAAAAGATAGACAAAACAATTCGGTAGTAAAAAATCACAAAGAAAATGTCTTCCCCGGGGTTAGGTTAATAATACGTAGGGATAGTAATGGTTGTGAATGTTTACCATTGTGGACTAACTGAACTCAAAACACGCGCATGCGCGCACACACACACACACACACACGACAGACAGACAGACAGACAGACAGACAGACAGACAGACAGACAGACAGACAGACAGACAGACAGACAGACAGACAGACAGAGAGAGAGAGAGAGAGAGAGAGAGAGAGAGAGAGAGAGAGAGAGAGAGAGAGAGAAATAGGATGGGGTGAGAGATAAGCACATAAAAAGAGGAATAATTGTGAGGGAAGTGACACAACTAGACAAGGGAAGGAGGGGGAGTGAGTGAGGCAAGCAGCAAAATCAGGGATCGGAGGGACGTGAACAGAGGTGGGAATGAGGAGGAAGGGTGAGGGGAGGGGTGACAAAGAGAATGTGACAGGAAGGTGGCCAGACTGTATGTGCGTTACGAAGTCCTCCTGTCACAGCAACCACACCCACTCCTCGTCCTGCACCTCCAAGGACACACCAGAGTGGCAAGGATGCAACTCAACAACATAACCTGCATCTCAGTTAGTTAAGGGTCCCTGTGATCGTGTATGGGACCTGGTGGCTTCTGATTCCTCCTGACTATGCCACGAAACAAGCTGATTTAATGTAGGTGGTGTTCCGTGGCAATGTTTGAAGGACTCACTAACCTCCAATTAGTTAGTAGTAGTGATGTAGTTTGGCTGATTTAGAAACCCTCCAATTTGCCACAAAGAGGTTTTCTCATTAAGATTATACAGTACATTAGTCTGACAGAATGGATAAGGAAGAACACCATACAAGGATGAGTCTTTATTGACCAGGCTTCGCTACTGCTGCTTCTTCAGTATCGAAACGTCGTCACTAAAGACTCCTCCCCATACGGTGTTGTTTGTTCCTCATCCACAAGTTACAGCTGACTGACTGACTGGAGGAGATACAACAGGTGTGTAAATAAGGAAATGAGGACCTGTGATGCTGCTGGCCAAGTGAAGGCTACTGATCCCTCCAAACAAAACCATACAACACCCCAGCTACTCTAATGCAACTTGTTTCTTATAATAATTTGGAGGACTTATTACCAATAATATTTTACTGTCGACTACATCATATAGGTCCCTTATGTTGACAAGGATACCAATCTTTCAACGATGTATATAATATGAAAGGAGGCAACTAAACCAATAAATAAAATCGGAATATACCCAGTTGCTGAATATGTACAGCATCTGTCGGGCAAAACTATACCTGATTAATTTAAATGACACGATCATCCCTTATACACAAAACGGATGAGAACGGATTGAAGGGCAAAGAAATTTCATAAGAGTACAACCATTCCGCACGGAATGAAAATCATTTGTCTTCTCCATCTCAAGGATTTCAATAAATTTTCTGGAGGTCAAGTAAAGTGAGTTGATCTGAATTGCAGCCACTCACCCTCCCTTCACCCCCCCCCCTCCCCCCACACACCATGACCACCAGAACTACACAATGGTGGGGGAGGAAATGAAGTAATTTGTTCCAGTGGTCAAGACGAAGATGTTGGGTTGTGGGGTGGTGTTGTGGGGTGGTGTTGTGGGGTGGTGTTGTGGGGTGGGGTTGTGGGGTGGGGTTGTGGGGTGGGGTTGTGGGGTTAGGGTGGGGTTGTGGGGTGGTGTTGTGGGGTGGGGTTGTGGGGTGGGGTTATGGGATGGGGCTGTAGGATGTTGTTGGGATGGGGCTGTAGGATGTTGTTGGGGTGGGGTTGGGATGGTGTTGGGGTTGGGATGGTGTTGGGGTTGGGATGGTGTTGGGGTGGGGTTGGGATGGTGTTGGAGTGGGGCTGTGGGGTAGGGTTGTGGAGAGAGGTAGTGGGGTCGGGTTGTGGGGGGGGGGGGTTGGGATGTATAGATGGTATGGCATTGTGGGGTGTGTTTCGGGTCGGGTTGTTGGGTAAGGTTGTGGATTAGGGGGATGGCAAGGTACAGTACCTCCACACCTCCCTGACCTGCCCCTCCCCTGTCATGGCAGAGAATCAGGTCAAGGAAGGGAAGGTGGGAGGAACAGACGGACTGAAATATAGATAAATACGATAAATTTAAATATAAAGGAAAATGAAGGTGAGGGATATGTAGATTCACAGTGGGTCACTAAAAAAACAGACAGACAGAGACCCGGACAAATTTTCAGACAAAAGTTCTTTACGATTTACATATTGCTATAATCATCCTCATACCAAAAAGCGTAGGATAAAATCACAACTAAAGTAAAACAAAAATAATGCTCATAATTCGAAACTCAAGGAATGGTAAATGTTTATTGTTTGCCAATATATTGTTAAATAATACACGTTTCATTACCATGGAGAATTAACATTACAGTATGTGTGTTAAACTGTACCCTTGTAATGAGGAACAGAGTCATTTCAAGGTTACAAATCTTTACTTGTGTCACTTCGGAGTTGTTAAAGAGCATGGGGAATCTGCCAGAAACCATTTAACTGAAGCTTTAAGGTAAATAAGTAGAGACTGAATAATGGCAGGCAATGGGAGGAAGTTTCGAGCTTCTGAACCAGGTAGTGTGACAGTAACAGGCTGGGGAGAACCTGGGTACTCTTTGGGTGAGCCTGTACCAGTTCTAAACGACACACACTTACTGTCTGTTCACACACTGCTTCAACATTACAAACAATAACAACAACTTCAACAGATTGTAAAGTATTTAGTTATCAGTCAGCGTGCCTGCAGCAACATCACACACGTGTACAGATCAACGTATGATAGTGGAGAGCAACAACATACTCCGTCAAGCTCCAGCAGGGCCTTCTGGATCACGGATTATGAGGTCTGCACACGAATTACATCCAAAGTCTAGAAATAATATTACATCCACTGAAAGCACTAGAGTTCCTTTCTCATTTCCATTCTTAGTTTTTCCTTCACCGTCCCATTTTTTAAGAGAATAGCAGAGAATAAGAAATGGTCATAAAGTATAAAGGAACAGGCAAAACGGATACATTTTAGGGAAGGTGGGTCTTATAAGTCTAGGTATATAGTATGTTAATTAATTAAGTAAAATGGAAGCTGTACAGTCAGTATATAAATATTTTAAGTGTAGTAACTGTATATTCCAAAGTTTTATCCAAGGAAAGGAATTGGGGGAAGAGTTCACATGGCGCTTGTTGTATTGCGTCTTGGGGGTTGAAAAAAAAAAGTATATTTGCGAGCAGGTGATGGAAATGGAGCGTGGGAGAGGATGGAAAGGAAAGGATGAGAATGTGTAGAAGAGAGATGAAGGGATGAGTGGGAGGGGAAGACTGGGGGAGGAAGATGAATGAAGGGTGGATGGAGAGGTGGGTGAGGGGTGAAAGGTGTGAGAGTGTTGGGTGGGGTGAAAGGTGTGAGAGTGTTGGGTGGGGTGAAAGGTGTGAGAGTGTTGGGTGGGGTGAAAGGTGTGAGAGTGTTGGGTGGGGTGAAAGGTGTGAGAGGGGTGGGTGGGTGGGTGGAGGGGGAGTTCCTTTGTGCCCGGATCACAAGAAGTAAGTCAAGGTCGCTGCCACACTGCAAAAACCTTCCCATCTCACTCCCCTCCTCTCTCTCTCTCTCTCTCTCTCTCTCTCTCTCTCTCTCTCTCTCTCTCTCTCTCTCTCACTTAAAGAACAGTACACAAGCCAAAGACCTAAGGAGACATTCATTCGATGGTGACACATAACTACAGCACATAACCTTATATAATTGAGGTAAAAAATAGAAGGAAATACTTAGGGTGGAAGATTCAGATACCAGAACTAAGATTGTGTCAGCGAAATTTAAGGCGACTATAATACCTCCTCAATGTGCCAGGGACGGTATTCATAAAAGGAAAGTTCACTAATCAGTAAAATAATTTGTTCGTAAGCATTCATTCGTTCGTTCGTTCATTCATTCATTCATTCATGGCAAGTACTACGACCCGGCACGGCTTCGAAATCATAATATAAGCTCATACAAATAGAATAACAAACCATTCACTGCTTCGTAATGAGCCTGAAACACTATATAATTATGGTGAGGTCAGAAATGCAAATATATCCTACGAACAAGTCCAAACTCTAATAAGATGTTTTGTGGATACCTGCCTTAGTATTATAGGCAGCCTGTTTCATGGAACATTATTTATAAATCAGTGGCCCTCAAATTTACCAACAAAATAATAACACCTCTAAGGGCCCACGTGCATGATGTAGTAAGAATTTTGGAGGCTAGTGAGTCCTTCAAACATTGCCTCGAAACAACTCCTACATTGAAGAAGCTTGTTTCGTGGCATAGTCAGGAGGAATCAGAAGCCACCATCATTATACACGAACACCGGGTCCCTTAATTGATGCTGCAGGAAGGAGACGAATGGTTTACTTTTGAGGTTGCAGGGATGTAGAGTGGAAGTGTTTGTTTATTAGGAAGGCAAAGGGTAGCATGAAGAGAGTAGGCCTAGTTAGTATGAAGGGGTTAGATTAGAGGTTAGTTAGGGTGGAAGGCAATGGGGGTAGGAGGGTGAGGGTAGTTAGCATGAAGGGGTTAGTTAGTATGGAAGACAATGAGGATAGGGTGATGAGGGTAGTTATTATGAAGGGGTTAGTTAGGGTGGAAGGGAAGGGGGGTAGGGGTGTGAGGGTAGTTAGCATGAAGGGGTTAGTTAGTATGGAAGACAATGGGGGTAGGGTGATGGGGGTAGGGTGATGAGGGTAGTTAGTATGAAGGGGTTAGCTAGGGTAGAAGGGAATGGGGGTAGTTAGTATGAAGGGGTTAATTAGGGTGAAAGGGAAGGGGGTAGGGTGATGAGGGTAGTTTGTATGAAGGGGTTAGTACCGTAGTTAGAGTGGAAAGGGTTACTTCGCCCTAGGCAACAGGTGGGCCAGTCTACCTGTACACCCTCTCGCCGACAATTTACAACTTCCGTCGATTTTGTGCCCCTGTGATACCCAGACTCAAGAAAACGGTGTGGAGTGGTGTGGTGTGGGGTGGTGTGGTGTGGTGTGGTGTGGTGTGGTGTGGTGTGGTGTGGTGTGGGGTGGGGTGGTGTGGTGTGGTGTGGTGTGGTGTGGTGTGTGGTGTGGTGTGTGGTGTGGTGTGGGGTGGGGCGGGACGTGGGGAGGGTCCTAGAGTAGTTTTATTTACACCCTTCAGAATATACAAGCCAATTACAGTACAATACCTCTAAAAAGTATCGGTACTCAGAAGGTATATAGTTTCGAAAGCGTAAGTTGTGGGTCACTCGTGTCTCGGGCGTGTTTCAGATCACATCGCTGATTTTTAACATTGTTTGCCAAAAAAAAGAAAAAAAAGAGGACTAATACTTTTTTGAGATATTGTTAAAAAAAAAAAAAAATACTACTAAATATTCATGCAGTTCTCTATCTTGCAAACTTTTCAACAGATCAATAATATACCATTTTTCTTTTCTGAGTTAAGTGTCTACTCACACATAAAAAAAAAAAAATATCTTCAGAAAACATCAATTCCATCAGCTCTTACTAAGTCCAAACGTGTTACAACATAGCTCGACTCATATTATTATTATTATTTAGGGATGTTTGTGTTGATGTGTAGCACTTGAAGTAAAGGTGTGTAGGTAGTGGATTAAGTATACCATAACACACTGTACATCTTCGGTTCAGGAGGTAATGATGGGTTTGATGACGGCTACTGGTGAGACTTCTCATATCTCACAACCCACATGTGTCATTAATACGGTCCATCCAGGCCAAGGGAGTTACTGAGGGGGATGGGGAGGGGAGTACTAAGGGGGATTGGATTGGGAGTGATGAGGGGGATGGGATACAGAGTGATGAGGGGGATGGGGAGGGGAGTACTAAGGGGGATTGGAAGGGAAGTGATGAGGGACTGGTGAGGGGAGTGATGAGGGGGATGGGAAGGGGAGTACTAAGGGGGATTGGATGGGGAGTGATGAGGGGGATGGGGAGGGGAGTACTGAGGGGGATGGGAAGGGCAGTACTGAGGGGGATTGGAAGGGGAGTACTAAGGGGGATTGGAAGGGGAGTGATGAGGGGCTGGGAAGGGGAGCACTGAGGGGGATTGGAAGGGGAGTACTAAGGGGGATTGGAAGGGGAGTACTGAGGGAGATTAGAAGGGGAGTACTGAGGGGGATGGGAAAGGGGAGTACTGAGGGGGATTGGAAGGGGAGTACTAAGGGGGATTGGAAGGGGAGTGATGAGGGGGATGGGGAGGGGAGTACTGAGGGGGATGGGAAGGGGAGTACTGAGGGGGATGGGAAGGGGAGTACTGAGGGGGATTGGAAGGGGAGTTCTGAGGGAGATTGGAAGGGGAGTACTGAGGGAGATTGGAAGGGGAGTACTGAGGGAGATTGGAAGGGGAGTACTGAGGGAGATTGGAAGGGGAGTGATGAGGGGGATGGGGAGGGGAGTGATGAGGGGGATGGGGAGGGGAGTACTGAGGGGGCTGGGAAGGGGAGTACTGAGGGGGATTGGAAGGGGAGTACTGAGGGGGATGGGAAGGGGAGTACTGAGGGGGATGGGAAGGGGAGTACTGAGGGGGATGGGAAGGGGAGTGATGAGGGGCTGGGGAGGGGAGTTCTGAGGGGGATGGGGAGGGTAGTGATGAGGGGATGTGAAGGCGAGTGATGAGGTAATATTACAGATGTTAAACTCTACTTAATGAAAACAATAATATTACCTATCCTGGGTCATACACTAATTTACACATATTTCAATAGACATGTCATTCAAATCCTATATTCTCCAACTCCAGAAAGTTCAACACACAATTCGTAGTGAACACAAACACCACAACCAACTTATAATAAAAAAAAATATATATATATTGGAAACTTGTACCAATAAATAAACAGACACAGAAGATGTATTACGTGCCAGATACATCCACCTCAGTCAGTCAGTCAGTCAGTCCCACCTTGTAGCCGCAGAGCTTTCGGATCCAGCCCCACCCAGGTCAAGGCGTGGGAACATTTCCAAGTATTACTGAAACAAGGCGAGGGAGGTAGAGGCTAGTTCCCCCTCCCCTCCTCCTAAAGGAAAGACTGTAAATATAATTGTCGAGGTCTTTTTAAACATATTTTCTCGTTGAATTATGGGAAGGTAGAAGAATCGTATGGTTTACCTATGATGGAAAATACTCTTATATCCTCCCCCCTCCCTTCTCATACCTCCCTCTTTTGACAGTGCAAAGGTAGGAAGGGTAGAAATACTTCTCCCCCTCCCCGCTACACAGTTTCCTGGGCCATTATGGACAGCGACAATGACGCCCTTGGATTCAAGGTAAACTATACTACGCTGCAACACGTTATGGTTATCACGTGTCCATCACCAACACCCACTATTAAGGCAATCACAAAAAAAAAAAAAAAAAAAAATTAATGCATTGCTTATGGCCAATTAAGTGGACAGCCTGATAAAGACTTTGTGTGGGTGTTGGGTGGGGCGGCCAGGTCAACATTGCTGTGGGAACCAGCCCGGGGACACTTGTATATATTATGTAGACTGGAGGAGGAGGGGGGGGGGGGAGTGGCCATGAAAGACGAGGGGCTACTGAATGTGTTGTGGTGACGGTGGATGGAAGTGATGCATACAGTAGAGAAGGAGTGTGTGTAACAGGATCTGACAAGGTAGGAAAGGGGGGGGGGGGAGAAAGGTGTGTGAGCAATTTGGTAAAAAATAAGTTGGAGAGAAAGCGAGAAAAGGCGGGAAGGACATTGATAGGACATGACAGAGAGTTGGCATAAATGCAGGAGGAAGGGAAAGATAGGAATAGAATCAGGTAGGAGAGTAGGATCAGGAGGAGTAAATGGAAAACAGGAGATTAACAGAGTGGTAGGAGAGGGGCAGGGAGGAGACTATAGGACCCAAGTAAGAGTGGAGGAAGGGCAGGAGTGTGCATGGGTAATGAGGCAGGGAGTGTAAAGGAAGGAGACATGTTGTTAGATTGAGAGGGAAGGAGAGAGTGCATGTATGTAGCCCAGACCACACCCGCACTACCATGGCCTTGTATAGTGTAAGCTGCAGCCCACACGTGACATGTGCTCGCTTTACAGTGTTGTGCTTCCGGTAGGGAGGGGGAGGGTGAGAGGTGGCGAAGGAAGGAACGAGTGGGGGATGAGGAAAATATTAGATGGAAAAGTGGTAGAACAAGGTGGAAGGAGGGTAGAAAAGGGAAGAATGGGTAGGGATGAGGAGAAATCACATGGCAAACATTCGAGCTTGGTAGATGAGGAATGTACGGTGGTGGAGAAGAATGATATGATATGAAGGTGAAGGAAGTGAAGAGGAGGGGAAAGCGGGTGTATGGAAGGATATAAAGATACAAAAAAGTACAAAGGGAGAGCAAAATAACCCAGGGGGAGGCATAAGGATTTGAGGTAGTGGTAGAAAGTGACCAGGAAGTGTGAATACATGTAGACGACTGGACAGGTAAATGGATGTAGGGAAGTTGGAGCAATGAGGAGTGAACTGCAGGAGGAATGGAGCTGTTTGGGGTGGTGAGAAAGCCAGAGTCCAGCGGAAGTTGCGGAATTCTTACCGTGTTCAGGTCTGGGGGTGGTAAAGTAGGGGTGGGGGAGCTCTCATAACTCCACCTCTTCCTCCACATTCTCATATACTCACCCACTCACTCACTCACGTCCCCACTAACCTCCCATAACCCCCTCAGGCCTCCTCATGTTTCCCAGTAATGTCCCTCACTCCCACACTCACTCCACCTTCCACCTTAATTGCTCTCACCCGTCCACCTTCCACCCATTGGTTTCCTTCGGTTTTCCACTAATATCCTTCACTCCCACATGTACTCCACATTCCTTTCACTCGTCCACTTTCTACCCTCAGGACACCTTATGTTTCCCACTAATATCCCTCTTTTGTCAATTGAACCCCCGTGTTGTTCAGTGGGCGTCTGGACTCTGAAGGGTGGAGGAATCATGTAGCCTCGATGGACCTTTTCCTCTACCCTACTTCACAGAAACATTTCCGATATAATTAAGTGGTTGAAACTTGCTTTTCTTTAAATCATATTATAAATATATGGGAATAATTACATGGTATAGACCTTTATATATAGCCAATTCTCAAAATAGATAGAATGGATTGAGAGAAGGGGAGGGGAAGGGTGAAGGGTAGCGAGGATAAGAGAAGTAAGTCCCCTTAGGCAACGCTTGGGGTTCCTAACTTCTTGGCCTTGTAGCTACACGCCTCCCCCCACTCCCTCCCCCCCAACTCGACTGACTCCCCCCTCACGCACGGTACTGTTTCCTCAATCTGTTGTGGGTGAACCAGAGGGCTACTTACTGATCCTCCAAAACATGCCACGCAACGGAGTACACTAGTAGGAGGATCTGATTTGTAGCATTTTTTTGGAGGAATCGGTAGCGTTCTAATTCACCCACAACATATTTCCACACTTAACGACCCCAACCGACACACGCTACGAGGACGCTCTCATAACCTTACCAACACGCCAATGACACGCTGAGTGAGTGAACCAGGCGTGCTCACTCGGCATGCACTAACTAACACATGATCCTTTAGATAACAACAACAACAACAACACATATGGAAGAGAGTGAAAATACCCCACCATCAACACCAACAATGATGTTCGAAAAATAATTACCGTATGTCACTTTCACGATCTAACTAAGGTATATAAATAAGGGGGATTATATCAGTGTAGTGTAGACGTATTGGAGACAGAGTGTTGAGCAGGTTAAGGCAGGTCAAAGCTGGAAAAGCAAGATCAGGTCAGGGTAAAACAACACATGCATGAGCAACAGAACAGGGTCAAGGTTAGGGATGGAATAATACAAAACAGGGAAGGTGGGGGGGAGGGGGGGGTTACTACAGGACAGGACAGGACAGGACAGGACAGGACAGGGCAGGGCAGGGCAGGGCAGGGCAGGGCAGGGCAGGGCAGGGCAGGGCAGTGCAGGGCAGGGCAGGGCAGGGCAGGGCAGGGCAGGGCAGGGCAGGGCAGGGCAGGGCAGGGCTGGACTGGGCTGGGTGATACAAGCAAGTGATAAGGATTACAATTGGGGTGGGGGTAAAAGGAGAGAGAAGATGGAAGAGGTTAGGGTGAAAGTGAAAAAGAGGTTAGGGTGAAGGTGAAAAAGAGGTTAGTGTGAAGGTACAAGAGGTTAGAGTGATAGAAGAGGTTAGGGTGAAGGTGGAAGAGGTTAGTGTGAAGGTGGTGTAGGGGTGAGGTAGACAAACCTAATAACACCTAACAACAAATGAGGTGGGAGGACATAAATCATAATTAAGAGAGTTGCCAGGACCACCTTCCATACCCGTACATAACCCTTAGAAGGGACTACTACTACTACTACTACTACTATACTACTACTATAGGCTACTACTACTACTATAGGCTACTACTACTATACTACTACTACAACTACTACTATACTACTACTACTACTACTACAACTACAACGACTAATACTACTACTACAACTACAACGACAACGACTACTACTACTACTACTACCATCACCACATTCATAATGCTTGACAAACGACGTTAAATACCCACACTGTTGGGAAAAAAAAAAAAATCTCATACGACATATCCCTTGACTGGCAGCAGGTCAGAGGAGATGACTGTGTGACAATATGTGTTTGTGTGATTATGTGTTTGTGTGTATTTGTGTACAGTTATGTGCTGAAGGTAAGCTCATCCTTGGTTGTGGGGTTTTATGCCTTAAATTATTTTCTTGAACTTTTTTTCGGAACGCATGACGAATTATAAAAAAAAAAAAAAAAAAAAAAAAAAAAAAAGTAGGAAAATAATAATTCTATCAAAAGAAAAAAGAAAAAAACATAGGAAAGAAAAAATATAAGAAAATAGGCAACTGATATTTATTCATGGTGGGTTGAGAGGAACCTTCACCTTTGCTACCCTTTCCCTTGTACAGTCATGGCCAATAGTCCTGCAACACCTCCAAATGAAACTGACTCAAAAAATGGTGCGAAACTATAAATGTATGTGTCTGTAATATTGGTTCAAAAGATTTACTCCCACGGTTCACTTTCATTCACTCTTTGCAGGACTTTTGATCGTGTCTGTACAAGTATATCAACTACTTCATTTTTTCATTTAAACAGCTTTTCAATGACCAAATCTGTTGTTGTTATGTAAACCCGAATAATCCTCTTCCCAAATCACAATCTCCTCGTTCACTTCCTCCTCCTCCTAATTTTGAACCCCGCGTTTCTTTCTCCTCTTCCTTTTCATTATCCTGTCCCTCCATTACTTTCCTCCATTATCTCTCCTTCCTCCGAGTATGTCTCCACTTCCTTCCAGTTCTCTTTCCTCTTCCACCTGTTCCACTCTGGCGACGACCTTTTCCTCACCTTCCTCCACTTCCTCTCTCTCCTCCTCCCTTCCTGTCTCTCCTTCCCAACCTCAGCGATTTTGTTTCCCCCTTTTCTTTCTTCAACTTCTTGTCTGATGTATATATGTATATATATCTTGGTCTCTTTCTGTGTGTGTGTGTGTGTGTGTGTGTGTGTGTCACTCTTCTACTTGCCATACCTTTATCATCTTTTCTCTTTCAATCTCTACTCACGTTCTTCTCTACAGTTTCCCCATCTCGCCCCACTGCCCCCCAGGTGCTCCCCCTGCTCTTACCTCCGTGACCTGTGGCCGGGGGCTGGAGGTTGCCTGGGGGGTCGCCTGGGGCACCTCCAGTCCTGCCCCTGCACCGGAAGTGGCCTCAGGCGGCTCACTCCTCCCCGCAACTGGAAGGAATACAAAGGAATACAAAACACATTCAAACAGCAACAGACCTAATGGTCCTTGTGAGGCTGGTTGGTTTCCAAATGCTTTATAGTCTACTCAGGTGATGAATAGTATAGCAAAGAAGGTTCTTCCCCACTCACCATGCACTCCCTTCAGCCGAAATGGACCGGAAAGAAGAGATACAATGAAGTATGGAAACAGTAACATGCGACCGATTTAGTGGTATGGGGGTTGTATGATGGAAAACCTCCGGCAACCTCCTAGCGATCTGAGGTCACATTTTGTCGGGAACTGATCGTAAGGGCAGTGTGACTGAAGCTTAAGGGGGTAGTACAGTTTTGGTACATTAGAACGCCCTTGATTCGTCCAAAGTATGCCAGGAAGCAGAGCTAGATATACAGAAATAATGGTGGCCTGTTGCTTGGAATAGCTTGGAGGAATCAGTTGCTCCAAATTTACCAACACTGAACTTCCCCCTTAAGCCAAAGTTGAAAGGGAGATGAAGAAAATATATACAAAGATAAGTTTGGAGATGAAATGGCAAGATAAAAGTATACGACAGAAAAGTAAGTAATAAAGAATTGCAGGTAAACACAGTAGAACGAAAGAAGTGGCATAAAATATGAACAGGAAAAGTAGAGACAGGAAACAATAACAGGAGAGACAAGGAGAGAGAAAAACGAAGAAAAGTGAATGAAAGAATCGAGAATGAGTGAGTGGGGGAGAAAGAGGAAAGGAAGGAGGGAGAAAGAGGAAAGGAAGGAGGGAGAAAGAGGAAAGGAAGGAGGGAGAAAGAGGAAAGGAAGGAGGGAGAAAGAGGAAAGGAAGGAGGGAGAAAGAGGAAAGGAAGGAGGGAGAAAGAGGAAAGGAAGGAGGGAGAAAGAGGAAAGGAAGGAGGGAGAAAGAGGAAAGGAAGGAGGGAGAAAGAGGAAAGGAAGGAGGGAGAAAGAGGAAAGGAAGGAGGGAGAAAGAGGAAAGGAAGGAGATAGAAAGAGGAAAGGAAGGAGGGAGGAAGAGGAAAGGAAGGAGGGAGAAAGAGAAAAGGAAGGAGGGAGAAAGAGGAAAGGAAGGAGGGAGGAAGAGGAAAGGAAGGAGGGAGGAAGAGGAAAGGAAGGAGGGAGGAAGAGGAAAGGAAGGAGGGAGGAAGACAATAACAGCGGAGACATGGAGAGAGAGAAACGAATAAACATGAATGAAAGAATCGAGAATGAGTGAGTGGGGGAGAAAGAGGAGAAAGGAAGGAGGGAGGAAGACAGCGGTGAGAGCGAACAGCACAATGCCAAGAGCGGAAGTAGAAAATTGAGAAGAGACGATAAGCAGGAGACGCAGAAGAATGGTAAGTAATTGTGGAGGAGGGGGAAAGAACAGAACGAAAGAAAATAGCTAAAACATGAAAAAGAATGTAGACTGAATATGATGATGATGATGATGATGATGATGGTGAGGAGGAGAAAGAGGAGGAGGAGGAAGAGGAGGAGGAAGAGGAGGAGGAAGAGGAGGAGGAAGAGGAGGAAGAGGAGGAGGAGGAGGAGGAAAGATGATTGAAGCGAAGTATACAGAAGGAAGGAGAAATATGTATAGATAAAGAGAAGAAGGAAGGAGAAAT
Organism: Petrolisthes cinctipes; assembly: GCA_033782935.1. Lineage (NCBI taxonomy): Eukaryota > Metazoa > Arthropoda > Malacostraca > Decapoda > Porcellanidae > Petrolisthes > Petrolisthes cinctipes. Next base: position 20,384 of record JAWQEG010009129.1, read on the forward strand.
ATGTATAGATAAAGAGGAGGAAGAAGAGCAATATGAGGAAACAAGAGAACCGATAGTGAAAGAAAGTTATCAAAAACAGTAAGTTGAATTAGACGATTGTAAAAGAATAAGAGGAGGAGGAGGAAGAGGAGGGGGGAGAAGAACGTGAGGACTGAGTTTCATGGCCAAAGGAAGAAACGAAAAAGAGTGGGACAGAAACACGAAGGGAAAAAACGGGAGTAACACACACACACACACACACACACAGTTTTATACCGTACCCTCAAAGAGTTTTACCAAGGGGGTAGAAATGATAGAACTCTCATTTATACAGGAAAATAAATTGCTTTAACCCATACTGTTGTTTTCAGTATATACTAGTACTGTACAACCAATATAAACAAATCGACTCCATTAAAGAAATAAACAGAGTACCACCTGAACACTCTTCCTCCACCCCTAACTTACTCACTTACTCACTCACTCACTCACTCACTTACACTCACTCACTCACTTACACACTCACTCACTTACACACTCACTCACTTACACACTCACTCACTCACTTACACACTCACTCACTCACTCACACACTCACTCACTTACTTACACACTCACTCACACACTCACTCACTCACTCTAGCGTCCAATGTGACCATCATGCTTTTTCTTTCCACTTGAGCAACCCCAGTGCCTCCTCCACCCAGCGACGCCATACATCTTCCCTCTCCACCCCCACCCCCACCACCCCAAGTCCACCTCTAGCTATTACAGCGGGCAGGGAGCGTGAAGCCCCGCACCTCCTCCTCCACTCCGGTCAGACCCATCACCTTGGCTAGACGAATCGGTTCCATCACACGTACAGGGAGGAGGAAATCAAGGGGCCTTCATGAAGTACTGTACATCCACACACTTGTACTCCCTCTACTCTATGTTATGTTACTACTCATTATTTATTTACATCTTACTCTGTTCTTATTACCTCTCCTAGTTAATCCTCTCTTATTCCCTCTCCTAGTTACTCCCCTCTATACACCTACTCTCTTCTTATTACCTCTCCTAGTTACTCCTCTCTATACACCTCCTACTCTCTTCTTATTCCCTCTCCTAGTTACTCCCCTCTATACACCTACTTTGTTCTTATTACCTCTCCTACTTACTCCTCTCTATACACCTCCCACTCTGTTCTTATTCCCTCTCCTACTTACTCCTCTCTATACACCTCCTACTCTCTTCTTATTCCCTCTCCTAGTTACTCCTTTCTATACACCTACTCTGTTCTTATTCCCAAATATATAATACATTACAATCTGAACTTTATTAATGTGGGTAAAATAGAAAAAAAAAAAAAAAAAAAAAAAACATGTGAGAGGGAAATGGACAGTAAAACAAAATCAATAATCATCTAAAAAATATATTAATGTATGTAAAAAAAAAAAAAAAAAATCCAGTGTAAGACCAAATAAAAAAATAATTTAAACAACTGTATATCAATGTGTAAAAAAAAAAATTCCAGTGTAAGACCAAATAAATAACCATATACAGTATATTAATGTGTGTAAAAAAAAAGGAAAAGAAAATCCAGTTAAAGACTAAGTAAGTAATCATCTAAACTATATTATATAAACTAATGTGTGTAAAAAAAATCATCTAAACTATATTAATGTGTAAAAAAATCATCTAAACTTTATTAATGTGTGTAAAAAAAAAAAAAAAAAAAAAAAAAAAAAAATCTATAATGTGGAGACTAGCGGTACTAAAGTCTGTAAAGTGTGTGTGTGTGTGTGTGACGGTAGAGAGTAGAGGTCCCAACCAGTAATCCCTCGGCCACACTGCTAATTATATGTCTAAGGGCCGCGTCTCGCCTCTTCAGGAGCAACCGCCGATATATTGCTGACTTCCTGCCACTGTGTTCCGCCTTCTGTATACTATTGGAGGGTTTGTTTACATCCACCACAGAAGCCTTACTAACTTGTATTACTATTATTCATATTCCTTCTGTATACTATTGGTTTGTTTACATCCACAGAAGCCTTACTAACTTGTATTATTATTATTCATATCCCTTCTGTATACTATTGGATGGTTTGTTTACATCCACAGAAGCCTTACTAACTTATATTTTTATTATTCATATC
>JAWQEG010009130.1:0-22703 GCA_033782935.1 Petrolisthes cinctipes
GCTCCTGTTTTCCCACGTACACATTGAGCATAAATTCACACATCCACACACAGACTCCCGACCTACGCACACAGACCTAACCCCGGTAAACACACGTGCCATATAAGTAAGTACCGCTGCTGAGGCCCATATCTCACACACTTATAGATCTAAATACTGATATATTCACCACACACACATTAATTTTGTCTTGTTGTTCTTGTTGTTATTCTTTTTCTTTTTTCCCTTTTCTTCTTTTTCTTGTTGTTCTTTTTTTTCTTCTTGTTCTTCTCTCATTCTTTCATATTTGGTCCCCTTCCCTCTCCCACTTTTCCCCTTCACTTTCTGTTTGTTCCCCACTAAGTTATACCTATACATTCTCTCCTTCTAATCACCTACACCACCACTACCACCACCACTACCTCCACTTGCTTCCCTTCCACTATCACCACTACCACCATCATCACCATTACCACTCATAACCCCGTCCAATTCACCACCTTTCCACCCCCCTCCCCCTCTCCTCTCCTCTCCTCTCCTAGTGAATGATGAATGTAAGTCAGAGCTGAACAAAGTGGGATGAATGGTGAATGCGGACGGCTCACTATGGCCACCTAATGAATGACCTCGTATTCATCTTCATTATCTTCACACCATATTCCTTGTTAGTTTCTTTCCCGAGCCTTTATACACACCTCGCCTTTTGACACGTTCTTATAAGTCCCTTGGATTATAATGTTTTGGTCATGACACTTTTTTTCATCACACAAGTAGCAGTTAGTTATAAAAATCCTGTTGTATTATTATTTTTGTGATTGCTATTATTAATGATACTATTATTATTATTATTATTATTATTGTTATTATTATTATTATTATTATTATTATTATTATTATTATTATTAACTTTATCTTAATTAATTTAAAAATATTTTTATCATTGTTATTATCACAATTTTCGGTTCTGTACATGTAAAGGACCATCGCCTCCTGATCTGAGCACTGACTACACAGGATTAACAAATGTATTTTAATTCATACAATGCCACAAATTAATTATTCAATGATTTTCAATAAATTAATTATTAAAGATTTGATGTGCTTGATCATATTTATTTATTTATTTGTATTCATTTACTGTATGTATTTATTTATTAAAGCATAAGTTTGTGTATCGATAAATGATTATGATATGCATTACATCGAACAATAATATTAATGTTTATATACTACACAATGCAGTAAATAAAGATATGGAGAGAAAAGGTTAGAGTTACAGAATATTGCATGTACAGCCATGGCTGAAAGTCCATGAGCAGGGGTACAGGTATCTCTTGTAATTCTAAGAAAAAAAAGTACCAAAACAACATTACTAACAATTCGCTGAGCTGCGAGCTGCCACAGTCAGAGGAGTGTGGAAACTTATCTTGTTCCAACTCTCTGCCCAGTATCGGTTGTGACTTTGCACAACGCTATGCTCATGGACTTTCAGCCATGGCTGTACAGGACATAAGAAAATTCAGTATATTATCTCGTGGGTGTTCAGAAATATTGATAACACACACACACACACCTAGACTGTCCACACTGAGACCCTCAAAGCTAGATGGAATGTTTCAGCAAAATGACTGCTCTGGTAGTGAGTTGGTCATATAGGTCAGTGTTCAATGAGTGTGATGACTAGTGGTAGTGACACAACTGAGTATTATGACGGTGGTAAGAATGTCATGATAATATGTCATAAGATTGACCATTTTTTTGGTATATTATTCCCTGATTTATCTTTTGAAAGTTACTTCCACAAACCTTTCTGTCTGTCTCTACCTCATAAGTTATCGCTTGCCAATTATTCTTGTTTCCTATTTGTCCTAGTCACTCGTTTGTCATCATAAATGTCTTATTGTAAAAAATTTCCTTCACCTTTCCTTCTATGCACTTCTCTTTACTAGCTCTTTCCTTTATATATATATATATATATATATACAGTACTGTATATATATATATATATATATATATATATTATATATATATATATATATATATATATATATATATATATATATATATATATATATATATATATATATATATATATATATATATATATATATATATATATTTGGCCCATGCCACCTTTTCAACTCATAAAGTGTTTACAATTTATGTATCTATATAAGTATGTAACTATGGAAGTCTTTCACACCCCCATTCTCTTTCACACTCTCTCTTCCGCTCAGCCTTCTCTTTATGGTGCATTCTATCCTACTGCTTCCCTTGCTTCTGCTTCTGCTACCTGCTGGGGCCATTAATCAGTTGCCTCAGATACCATCGCTAAAGAAGTGGATGAAAAGTGAGGAGGCTTTCTTTAGCGGTGATGGAGGGGGGTGGAGGGGGATGGGTGGGGGGGGGGAGGCTGGGAGAGAGAAGAGACTATAGAGGAAGGGCCTGGAGGGAGAGAGAGAGAGAGAGGTGGAAGATAGAAGTGGTGTGTACAGGAGATGAGAAGGAGAAAAACAAAAGAGAGAAAATGGTATCACCAGTTCTTATCATCATCTAAAGGGAACATATAATTTTAAAGATTATATAATGTACAGTTGGCAACAGAAGAAGTGAAAAATATATATGCGGGTATATGTCATTACTGAAACTCCGCCGTAGTAAACAAACCTTTTTCATGAATGTCTTGGTTATTTATTCTTAACTATTCCTAGGATTTCATTATATATTCTTGACCATTCCTAGGATTTCAAGTAATATAGAGTGAATCTCGGAGCTATTTGATCTATCTTGTTTACCTGTAATGTTTCCTTTAGATTTAGACCAACTTAAGCAGTATGGCAAAGAACTACATTCGGCAGCTGTACAGTATTGGAACCATCCTTACATTGAAACTAACTATAATCCTCCGTAAGGGAGTTCCAATACTTTTTTTTTCGACTGTACATTCATACTGATATCAAAACGACAGGATTTAGTTTAGTTGTGAATTAGTTGGACATTTCCTGTAATATAGTGTCTCACTGATTGCAAGTTGTTGTACCACACTATAATTCTCACAATATAATTTAAGAAATCTAAGCTTTAAGTATCTAAGCTGTCGTTTAAATTATGGAATATAATTCTTAGCGTCTTGGCAGCCTGTGTACTTACTAAGCACCTTACCATTTAGGGGAGACCTTTTAAGATAGTGCAAAATCGCGCCACTTCTCCCGTTAAAGAAGAAAAAAAAAAGTGTACCAAAAAAACTAACACAACTCCTCTGAGGTATTTTAGAGGATAATGTTACGTCGCTCTGTTTATAAGTACCTCTACCTTCGATCTCATCTGTTACCTTCCTCAATGTATTATTCCTTTAAGAGATTAAGGTTACTGTCGGTGAATTGGTTAGACTATTATTACTCTTCGATGCTGTGCCTTAAACAAGACTATACCTCAGTATTGGTGGTCTGTATTATGGCACAAAATATGGAAGACCCAGCAGCTTAATTAACTCTGAAGTTGTATCGCTTTAAAATTCTTTCTGAATGTCGTAGTAAAAATCAATGAGCATTTTTGTCTTTGCTGTTGTCATTGAAATTGTGGTAGAGAAAATTTATATATCCCGTATAAACTAAATTAAGTATAAACATTGTCTGAGAAAAAAAATATATATATTTTAGGTCCCTGAAGATTTTCATATCGTTCTCATATAATATTTTTTTAATTTTCTGGAACGATCTCTCCAAAAATTATCGAAATGGTGATGTAGGATATATTGTGAGGACTATTTTTTGGGCCATGATTAGTTATTCTCATAGTTAGGCCCTTGAATTTAGTTTGGTACTGATTAAGATTATATTACTCTTGTTAATTTGTTCCCTCATAAATAATAATTGTATAGTATAAAGTCATTTGTGTTTCTGTAACTTAATTTGCTATCCTTACTTCATATATTTATACATACAGGTGTTTATTTATTTATCTCAACGTAGACACATATACCGCCCGAAGTTTTAGGTTTTCCCAGTACCACTCCCACTCTGTCCAGCTGTCTGTCAGGTTGGTTGGTCCACCCTACCCCTCCTCCCCTGTCAACCACCCACACCCACACCCACACCTACACCTACCTTTCTCATATTATAGCCACATCCATTTTCTTTCTGTCACTCATCTCACTCATCTCTCCACCTCCGTAGTCTACCTGTCACTCATTTCTCCCCATCATCCCTCGCTATCTTTCTCTCCTCTCATACTTTCCAAATTTCTCTAAAACCGTCTCTCTCATTCTCCCATTCCTCTCCTTTCTCTCACTTTCCTTATTCGTCGATATCTAAAGTACTCAAAAACATTCTCAATCTTCAACACACACTTGCTAACCTTTCTAAAATGTGTTTCCCAGTACGGCAAACTTTCCGTAACACACCCACGCACTCAGTCAACCCAGATGAAAATGCACAACTTAACACACACATAAACACACACACGCCAGCAAACTCAGCCCAACCCAACATTATCACTCCACCACACTTAGCCCAGCACCTTACCCTCGCAGCATATTAATGAGAGAGAGAGAGAGAGAGAGAGAGAGAGAGAGAGAGAGAGAGAGAGAGAGAGATATCACCTTCATCATAACGATTTTCTCAGAAATAATCAACCAGCCAGTATCTAGTGTTTTCATGTCTGTGTGTAAGAAAGGGAGAGAGAGAGACAGATAAAAGCTAGAGAAAGAGAGAAAGATATAGATGCACTGCCATCATACCATTTTCTCAGGACTATTCATGCAGTATCTTGTGGGGGTCGAGCGGTTTTAGTGTCGCCTCTCAGCTGACTGCGTGCGGTAAAATCTCGGCCTCATGAAACTCAATATCTCGTAAAATGTTGTTGGTCTTGCCGATAGGAAGGAGACTGTTAGATGAGGAGGGATGGAAGGGAAGAAGGAGGAAAGGCGGGATGGAAAGATTGAAGGAAAGAAGGAGGTAAAAAGGAGGCAAGGAGAATGAATGGCTGGTGGAAGAGTGGAAAGATAGGAAAGGAAGGAAGGAGGTGGGGTAGAGGATTAAGGAAGTGGAGAGGAGTGTGGAGAGTGCTTGTGTGTGTGTGTGTGTGTGTGGGCAAGTACAGAAGAATGTGGGTGAAATTTTGAGGAGGTAGTGATGGTTGTAGTTTGGTGGAAAAGGTTATGGAAGAAGAGTCGGGGAAAGGTTTTGTGGTGAGTGTGTGGAGGGGATGGTTGAAGAGTGTGGTTGAAAAGGTTGTGTGTGCCATCTTCACTACCCCCTGCTTTGCCCCCTACCTACTGAGCAATTAAGGGACCAGCCCCCTCATCTCTCATCTCCCTTCTACCTGCCTCCCGCACTCACTCCCTGCCCCTTCCCTCCCTCACATCCCCCCTCACCCCTGACAGTCAGCTCTGATTACACCACGGGGGGCATTCAGAGTTACAAAGGTTGAGAAACAGAGTGCAGAGTGCGAGGTAGAATGATGGGTGATATAGGTAGGGGGATAGGTGAAAGGTAGGGTGAAGGGTGAGAGGTAGAGTGCACGGTGTAAGGTTGGGAGATGAGTGAGAGGGAAGATGAAGGGTGAGAGGTAGAGTGAAGGGTGAAAGGTAGGGTGAAGTTTGAAAGGTAGAGTGAAGAGTGACTGGTAGGGTGAAGGGTGCAAGGTAGGGTGAAGTGCGAAAGATAGGGTGAAGAGTGACTGGTATGGTGAAGAGTGAAAGGTAGGGTGAAGAGTGACTGGTAGGGTGAAGAGTGACTGGTAGGGTGAAAAGTGACTGGTATGGTGAAGTGTGAAAGGTAGGATGAAGTGCGAAAAGTAGAGTGAAGAGTGACTGGTATGGTGAAGGGTGGGAGGCTGAGTGAAGAAACTGTCATAAGAACAAGAAGAAACATTGTCAGCATACTGGTCTATTTGATAAGAGTTTTACTGAAGAATGCTGTGTATAAGAGTCCTGATACTTATGGTTGTGTACTGACTCGGGCATAACTTTTGTGTCTCATGTTACTTTTCATTGGATCGTGAATAAATTATACTCATGACGTATATTTGACTATGATATACATTATTAATTTCATCGGGTTACTGTATTTTCGTGCTACCAGTAATTCCTCCAAACTATACCAAGGAAACAGACTACAGTATTTTATGAGTATGAGATCAGTATTGTGGCATAGTTGAAATGAATTACTTGTATCAGCACCGTAATATCGTCACAGCTTGAAAACTTCCTCATGTTAGCAGGTTATGAATGAAAGTGTAACGTTAATTTCATCCTTCATTCTTCCTAACACTGATTGCCTTTAGTGTCGCGGAACAAATGAAAAACCAATGTGGGAAGGAGGTTATGTTGGAGTTATAATGGTTGGAAGCATCCCAGATTATCGTCATAACATTAAGTCTACCGTATTAACTTTTCGATAATGGAAGCCTTGTCAATGGAGGGAAGTTGTGTGTTTTGGAAGGTGGAGGAAGAGGAAGAGGATGACGGAGGGGGAAGTAAGAGGAAGAGGATGACGCAGGGGGAGAGAAAAATTGATAGAGAGAGAAAGAAAGGACTAGAGGAAGAGGAAAACTGAGAGTAAAAAAAAGAAGGGTTGAAAAATGGGAATGTAGGTGAGAGTAAAATAAAAGAAAGAAAAGTAAGATTAGGGTTTAGATGGAAATACAAATACAAATGATGAGGCAACTAGGAGAAAGGATAATAGCAGTGACGGATTAGGAAAATGTGTGCTAAGAAACAATAAGCTGCGAGAGAAAATGTAAAAAAACTTGTTACTAGGAAACAGACGCAACGTAATGCAGATGAGAGGGAATATAAGAGGGGTTATGAAGGGAAGGAAAAAGATGATGAATTGTTTGAGCTGGTAAAAGAAGGGAGGGAGGAGGGGGGGGGGGATGGAAAGACGGGTGCAAGGAGGCAAGGAAAGAAGGAAGGAAGGAAGGAGGAAAGGATGAAGAGGAAGAAGAAAGGGAGGTGGGTGGGATGGAAAGACGGAAGAAAAAGGAAGGAGGAATGAATGTAAAGGAAGAAGATGGTTTTAAAAGTAAAAGGGAAGTAGATACTTGAAATAAAGGAAGGATGCTGCGCTGCAAGAAGGGGTACATTTGTGAGAGGGAGGGAGGGAGGGAGAGAAGGGACAATCAGGGAAAGTTTTAATACACACACAGACACACACACACACACAGACTGTATACACCGCCAGCACACCACCATGATGGCCAGCAATCTCTCCTTTTACCCGTGATTTGCGAGACTTTGCGAGATCAATTTCTCATTGTTTACTCTTCACCTCAACCAGCCATCTCACACCTCCAGCCTGTTATTTGTGGTAAGATATATTATTGAACCTCCTCCTCCTATACCACCCCCGTACCCTCCTTGACACGACCAGGGAGGGGGGGTGGTGGTGGTGGTGGTGGGAGATAACAACAGTAATGAGATGATGTAGAGGAGAGGGAAGAGGGAGGGATAGAGAGAGGGGGGGAGGGTGTGCATGGAGTGGGAGGATGGGGTCAGGAGGAAAGGTATTGGAAGGGGGGGGGGGGGTACATGGGGTGGAAGGATGGGGTCAGGGGGAAAGGTATTGCGAAGGGAGGGAGGGTGAGAGAGAGAGAGAGGTAAAGGAGAGGGGGAAGGGAGCGAAGACAGGGGGAAAGGTATTTGGAAGAGGGTGAGACAGGGAGGAGGAGGAAGAAGGGAAGGTAAAGTGGAAAAGCATGAAGTGGATCCAGGGAAGGATGATTTCTAATTAATGGACCCTGTGATCGTGTATGAGACCTGGTGGCTTCTGATTCCTCCCGACTACGCCACGAAACAAACTCCTTCAGTGTATTTGGGGTTTCGTGGCAATATTTGAAGGACTCGCAAACCTCCAAAATTCTGACTACATCACTGGGGTCCTTAAGCTTAAAAGAGAAGTAGGATGGAGAGGAGGGAAGAATAAGGCGTAAAATATTGCTAAAGAAAACAAGGAGCAAAGGTAGAGGGAGGAAAGGAAGAAAGGAGGAAGAAACAAGGAAGTGAGGCTGGAGAGAGAGAGAGAGAGAGAGAGAGAGAGAGAGAGAGAGAGAGAGAGAGAGAAGGAATAAAATTTTGATAGTTTAGAATATAAGATGAATCACTGTAGAAGGAAATACATTTATCAGTAGAGCATGAAGGTATGCAAGGAAGGAGATTCAAAACTGAGAGCATCAAGAAAAAAATAGGAATAATGTGAAATAATATTTCAAGAAAGAAAGAGCTGGAGAAGAATAGATGACAGGGAGAGAGAAGGAGCGGGGGAGGGAAGGAGGCAAAGGTAGGGAAAGTCTGAGTAAGCATGTAACATCCCCTCTGCTTCATGATAGTGGTGGTGCCGGTGGCTCCCCCGCTGGCCAATTTATTGCAAGACTTCTCTCAATACATTTATGGCACATAAAACTGACATAAAACATATCAGAACTTTGTTACTGTGTAGTGTAGCCAAGCTTGGCCTATCCTGACTCACCTTCCTTCCTATTTTGCCCACTCCACTCTAACTCGTCACCATATATATATATATATATATATATATATATATATATATATATATATATATATATATATATATATATATATATTCTTTCCAAGATTTCTAAAACAAAACACTATGTATCGTATTTCTTGTAACTAGAAATATAATGGAAAGGAAAGAACTCCATATGTATTTTTTCTTGAAATGTATGAGTCAGGAAATATTCCTTAACTCTGTTTTTAAACAAATTCATTTTCCTCGTTCCGATGTTGTCGTCAAGCATGTGTGTGTGTGTGTGTGTGTGTGTGTGTGTGTGTGTCATTAAGCACAATATAGTGGCAGAAAATTCCTGTCGACCAATCATGGAGTGCTTGGTGTGTCCCTCTTGGACAATCATAAAAGAATTCTTTTGGCTTACAACACCAGCAGGTTCCTTTCTGTGTTGTATAGTCCTGGTGTGAGGCGTGACTCAACTCTCTCTCTCTCTCTCTCTCTCTCTCTCTCTCTCTCTCTCTCTCTCTCTCTCTCTCTCTCTTCATACAGTAAATATTTTTATATGAAATGATATTAGCATGCTTTTCTCATTTATTTGAGCGATTTTCCAACTGTTTCCACCCACCACTCATTTTACAGCTGACAAAAGGGTGTGGCCATCATTACACAGACTGATGATATTTTATCACCATATCAAGCTTGGTTTGTGGTTGCAGATACACAGTATGTGGGTAACAATTTTGTGAGGGTTGAGTCTTCATGATACCTCTGTCAGATGGTCATGACTTTCGTTCTGTTTGTTTGTTCACATATTTGTATTTTGTATATTTGCTGGATTTCGCAAAATGTTTTGTGTTGATTTTTACGGAATCTTTACCGGAGATTAATGTTTGGAAGAGAACCTGATCTGGATTCAGATTATTTATATATCTTTTTTCAATTCCTTGGAAGAGGTAATGAGAGTGAAAATGGATGTTTGTACCGGTAAGATTTCACAAGTTGGTTCATATACTAGCAACGACAAGAAAATTTTACCACATTTTAAAAAATACATGACCATTTTTATTACAGCTAAAAGATAGAAGAAGGATGTAGAATACGATTGCACGTACTCTCTCTCTCTCTCTCTCTCTCTCTCTCTCTCTCTCTCTCTCTCTCTCTCTCTCTCTCTCTCTCTCTCTCTCTCTCTCTCTCTCTCTCTCTCATGCACACACACATAAGCGTCACCATGCGTCTGAAGCGGGTGTAGTGTAGTATAAATAATGGGGGGTTGGGGTTGGGGGGGGCAGGGAAAAAGCGTCATCCCGCCACCCACAGCCGGCGTGATGGAGGGCTTGTAAACACCACCGTAAACACTGCTTGAGCTCACAATTCATTACATCACAACACACACACACACACACAAGCAGTCGCTCTCTCATCCTCACACACACACACACACACACACACACACACACACACACACACACACACACACACACACACACAGGCAGTCGCTCTCTCATACACACACACACACACACACACACACACACACACACACACACAGGCAGTCGCTCTCTCATACACACACATACACACACACACACACACACACACACACACACACACACACACACACACACACACACACACACACACACACACACACACACACACAGCGCCATACTCGCATTTCAACCCATAACGCTGTTGTTGTTGTTGTTGTTGTTGTTGATGATGGTGGTGGTTGAGAGTGTCACCTTCCCGTCGCCATAAATCACCGGGGTATTTATCACCTCTTCCTGTTATCTCCCATAGTGATCATCGTCATCCTTTTCTCGTAATCAAGTGGGTGGTTGTCAAGATGGTGTTTGTGTTCTCATAATGGCTTGGCGTTGGTTGGTGAGTGTGTAGTGTGTTATTTGGCCGTCTTTCTCTTCTATTTTGGCGAGTGGCTGTCAAGAAATGTTGTTGAGATAAATCATTTTTAAAGGATTATGGAGAAGATAGAAAAAAAAAGAAATAAAAGGAGAAGACGAAAAGGAGGGGAGGAAGTGTATATATATGTTTTTTTTTGTTTTTTTTTGTTTTTTTTTTTATGATACAGCAAAAGGCAAGGTATAAAATATATACTTAAAAAGAATTCCAAGCTTGGTATGATTCATGTTTTCCACTCGTATATGTAAGTGATAGTAGTACGATATGAAGATGTGAGTATTTGTAAGTAAATGTGAGTAAATGTGAGTATTCATGGCTTTGCTGTTGCACTGATGATTTTGGAGACTGGCAATCCACCTGCAGTCAAAATTTTCTTTGCTTGCATACATAATTTTGAGCATGATTAGATGAGGAGAAATTTCAACAATATCTGCTTTCTTCTACTTCAACACACACACACACACACACACACACACACACACACACACACACACACACACACACACACACACACACACACACACACACACACACGCACACCAACTTTCCTGTGTCTGACTGTGAACGTGGATCTTCAAGTGTAAACAAAACACACGCAATGAAAGAAAATAATACAAAAACACTCCACAAAGGACATTGGGTGTGGAAAAAGGAGGAATACGACATCGAGGAAAGGAAGAAAGTGAGTGGGAGAAGAAATGGCAGAAGTGGACAAAGATAAGATAACACGAGGGAGGATATGTGTCTGTAAAAGGGAAGAAGAGAAAGAAGAAGAAGAAGAGAGAGGGGAAGCATATGAGACAGAGAACATGGAGGTACAGTATAGAGAAGGAAAATGAATAAGAGAATAGGGTAGAGGAACCGATAGAAAACGAAGAAAAATACACGGAGAAAAGTATACATAGGATGGAAATAGAAAGCTGCAGATAACGAGGACTAATAATAATAAAAAAAAAATAGTAAGAGGATGAGGATGAAAAGAGGAAGAAGCAGGAAGAAGAGACGGCAGCCGGCCCATCTATCTATTGTGAGATTACTGCTTATGTGCTCACTACTTGCGCCCACCCTCTGCTTACCCTTCCCTCTCGTGTCAGGGGGAGGGAGAGAGGGATGGAGAAGTGATTGGGAAAGGTGGGGGTAGGTGGGATGGTTAGGGAGAAGTGATTGGAAAAGGTGTGGGTAGGTGGGAGAGGAGGGATGGTGAGGGAAAAGTGACTGAAAAATGTGTGGGTAGGTGGGAGAGAAGGGATAGTGAGGGAAAAGGTGTGGGTAGGTGGGAGAGGAGGGATGGTGATGGAGCAGTGATTGGAAAAGGTGTGGGTAGGTGGGAGAGGAGGGGTGGTGAGGGAGAAGTGATTGGCTAAGGTGTGGGTAGGTAGGAGAGGAGGGATGGTGAGGGAAAAGTGATTGGGAAAGGTGGGGAGGAATGGTGATGGAAAAGTAACTGGAAATTGTTGGGGGTGGGGGAAAGAACTGATAGATAGTGAAGAATTGTTTGAGATTTGGAGGGATAGACAGAGGGAAGTGACTGAAGACTATAGGGAAAAAAGGAAGGGAGTGAAGGATGGAATTGGTCAAGGTGGGTAGGGAGGAAAGGAGGGATAGATGGAGTGACTGAAAAAGGTGAATAGGGAGGGTAGGGGAAAGGAGGGATGGATGGGGTAAACAGATTGGAAAAGGTGAATAGGGAGGGAAAGAAGGGATAGATGGAATGAATAGGGAGGTTAGGGGAAAGGAGGGATGGATGGAGACAGTAAAAGGTTTAGAGAAGGTAGGGAGAGTGACATATCATTTCCTTTCCCATAAACAAGAAACACTTGATGACCTTGCATTTATTAATGGAATATATAAAGCGGTTACGGTGATAAGGAAAGCTTGGGGGGAAAGAGGAGGTCGAAATGGAGGTAGATAAGTGATTGTGGAGAGAAAAAGAAAAAGAAGCAGAGGTTATAGAAAAAGTTGGGCAGAGAGAGAGAGAGAGAGAGAGAGAGAGAGAGAGAGAGAGAGAGAGAGAGAGAGAGAGAGAGAGTATTTATATATAGAGAGAGAGACAGAGAAAGTAGACAGGGAAGAAGTGACTGTAAAAGTTGAAAATAAGAAGAAAAAAAAAATCACACAAAACTTGACAATATTTCTTTCAAACAGGTTTCTCCAAAAGCTGTCCCCTGGCTTCACCAAGAGTACAAACTTGAATAGCAACGCTCGGCACTACAGTACACACACAGTATACATAGCATCCAAGCAAGCAGGGGTAGTAAAGAGGGTGGAAAAGATGGGGACGATTAGCGAGAGAAGAGAACGGGTAAGGTGGCGAGAAAAGGCTGGGAAAATCAGGCATACGTGAGGGTTGGAAAGTTGGTAGGAGAAATGGGAGGAAGAGTGATGCTGAAGGAAATGTGAGGGGAAAGACACAATGGAAAGGAATAGATTAGAGGGACAGAACGGGAAATAAGGAGCAGAGGAATGAGAGGAAAAATAGTGGGAAAGGAAATTGTTAATCGGTTAGTGTTAAGAAGAGAAAAAAAGACAAGGAAGGGAAGGGAAATGATAGGGAAAGAATATTATATAATATGAAAAGATGGGAGGAAATATTGGAAAAGGAAAACATTGGAATTTGTTTAGAAGGAAAGAAGAGAATGGAAAGAAGCAAGAGAGAGAATATAAATGAGGAGGAAAGGATAGGGAATAATAAAGCATTGCTGGGCACTTATGGAAAGAAGGAGAAAATAAAAGAAAACTCGTAGTAGGGAAAAGGAAAAAAAAAACTATGGAGAGATATTGGAGGTATGGAGAGAAAGGAAAGTGTAAAATGAGAAAAAAGGAGGAAAAGTACATACATACAGGCAGGATGAAAGTATAAAAGAAGAGACAAACATGAAAAAAAAAACTAATGACAAGGATAAACACACAGTCAGCCAATTGGAAGGTTACTTACTGACTCCTCCAAACTGTGCTTCAAAACAGATCATAAACATCCTGGAGGTATAGTGTGCTTCCGGGCATAGTTTGAAGGAATCCAGTAGCCCTTCAATATGTCCAAAACAGTATTGATGACCCCACTCCTTAAACCAAGTATCACTACACAAAGGAAGTGGAAGAATGAATAGCTGACAGAAGAGGGATAGCATTATGATGAGAGAAGGATGGAAAGGAGAAGAGGGATAGTGCAATGAGAGGCAGAACAGTGGTAGAAGAGAGATAGAAAGATGGGAGAAGGATAGAAAAGAGAAGAGGGATAGTGCAATGAGAGACAGAACCATGGGAGGGGAGAGATAGAAAAATGGAATACAGATAAGGGATAGTGCAATGAGAAACAGAACCATAAGAGAAGAGAGATAGAAAGATGGGAGGAGGATAGAAAGGAGAAGAGGGATAGTACAAGGAGAGACAGAACCGCGGGAGAAGAGTGACACAAGGATGCGAGAAAAGACAGTAAAGAGAAGAGGGATCGAGAGATAGGAAAGAAAATCCCGGCGAAGAAAAGCCTGGCATGGCGAGGGAAAATTATGATGGCTGTAGAATATGACCGAAAATTTGAAGTGATTGGTCAGAAAAGTTGGAAGTGTGCGAGAGAAGATACACCCATAAACCTGTGTGATGGAGAGGAGAAGTGAGGGATATATCGGCTTCGAAACATTATAAGTGAATTTGTTCGAGGGAGGAGAAGAGAAGAACGTTAAGAATATATACCTGGGTCGAAAGGGTTATTGATAAACAGGAAGTAATAAAAAGGATTAAGTGTGTGTGTGTGTGTGTGTGTGTGTGTGTGTGTGTGTGTGTGTGTGTGTGTTTTATCTGGTAAATGGTACGTACACAATCGACTGAACAAAACAGGTGTTAGAATTCCAACATAGATAAAATGGTGAGCAAAAGGTGAGACACAGCATGATTGTTTAAATGAAAATGTAAAATATATCTAAACTAATATAATAATTTTCGGACTTTTCTATGAGTGTGTTTGTTAGGTATAGCAGGCCACAATATAGAGTAGGGACTGGGGTGTGATCTATGGATATGGGGGGTACTCGACCTGGGGAATAACATAGGCTATAAATTATGTGACGTCGGCATTTGAGGCTGGCAAAGACTGGTGGGGTATAATAATAATAATAATAATAAAAAATACAGCTACACAGAAGGAGGAGGAGGAGGAGGAGGAGGAGGAGGAGGAGGAAAAGGAGTTGAAAGCCCTGTGGTGGAATAGGAGGGGGAGGACTGAATGAAAGGACGGTGGGGGAGGAGGAGGAGGAGGAAGAGGCCAGGCGGCGGTGGATGAAGGGAAAGGAAGGAAGACTGAAGATAATGATGGTAATGGAGGCAGTATTGCAAACATGGCTTCCGTCAGTTGGTTCAGAGCTGCCCCTTCAATCAGTCAGTATTAGCGAGGGGGAGCTGAGTGACTGCTGCTGCTGCTGCTGGTGGTGGTAGTAGAAGTAGTAATAGTGAGGAGAAGGGCTCGTGTACTCTGTCAGGCTGGGATGGGGAAATGTTGGAGAATAATAGACGAAAATGGTACAGCAGATGATGGTTTCGGTGATATGGAAGGAGAAATGTTGGAGAATAATTAAGAGACGTGAATGGTAAGAAAAGAGGATGAGGTTTTTAATGACAGGGAAGAAGACGTAAATAATAAGAGATAGGGATGATGTTTTTGTAATAAGGAAGGGAAAATGTTGGAGAATATAAGAAGAAAATAGCAAGAGGAGATAATTCATTTTGGTGATAGTGAAGGGATAATGTTATAAAATAATGGACGTAAATAGTAAGAGAAGAAGATGGTGTTTTCAGTAATATAAGAACTAATGGCAAAAGATGAAAATTATGGAAGAGAAAGGTAGTGGTCACATATACGGTATAATACAGCAAATTATAATCTTCTTTCTTGCTTCCTTACCACGGAGGTTGAAAAT
Organism: Petrolisthes cinctipes; assembly: GCA_033782935.1. Taxonomy (NCBI): domain Eukaryota; kingdom Metazoa; phylum Arthropoda; class Malacostraca; order Decapoda; family Porcellanidae; genus Petrolisthes; species Petrolisthes cinctipes. Next base: position 15,278 of record JAWQEG010009130.1, read on the forward strand.
AAATCTTGTGAATCTGAGGCAACATATGTACTAAACTGATGACTCTATATTCCCACAACATAATCATCCGTAATATAGATGCTTCGGTTGTACAAGAATTATTTTAGAGTTTTATGGACAGAAATACGTGAGAGGCAACAGAACCTTTTTGTCGATAGCTGTTTATAATAATGTATGTCAGTATGATATGAAAATCTTTAAGTGGTAGTATAGTAGCCTGTGTTTGGGGACTAGAATTCTCTCAGTAACAGGAGATGAAATGTGATGTACTGCACAGCTGACTTTTCTCTCTGCATCTGAGTGCCAGCCTATAGGGTACCAATACGCAAGTCGCAAAGTGTGTGTGTGTGTGTGTGTGTGTGTGTGTGTTAGACCTTGGTAGAGGCACGAAAACTGTATCCAGAGTCATCAGAGCATAATACAAAGAAAAGATCGGAGATAACGATAAGGAATATAGTAAATAGGCTATAATGTAGAGATGATAGGAGCGGCACTCAGAAAAAATAATAAGCGAGAAAATGCGTAGGTTGAAATTGACAGGAATTCCGGGGAAGAAGATAAATTGTTTGCTTCCTGTATTCTGGTAAGTGTAGCTACCAAGACACATGTAAACCAATTCATACGGTGGTTCTGCTATTATTTATTTTTACTGATGAAAAATAGAAATAAAAAGTCTCTAAAATCATTCGACACCCCTTGCTCTGATACCCTTCACAACGAACACTGTTACAACGGCACTAACACAAATGGGAAAATTAATCCCCATTCTTAGAACCACATGAACCATTTACTCGTCCATATGTGTATCGGTAGTTTGATAAAAAGTCAAGTGTGTAATTTTAAAATATATATGGTAATTTACATGGGGGAAGTGGGAGGGGGGGCAATTAGTGACAAATTCGCATTGAGTCTTGTGGGGGAACAGAAAGCATCGCGTCTCAGAGATCTCTTTCACTTGGTTGTCAGATCCTGTTGGTGGTAGCTATTTGTTTTTTTCAATCAACTTGTTTTCCAAGAAATGTAACACGCTGTCTAGCCTTTCTACACCCGTCCTAAGATCACCCGTGCAGCACTCACCTTTGGTAAGTTAGTCGGTGCCCTCTGCCTCATATTTCATCGTGTTGTTGTGCAAATGAAAAACTGCAGGGGACTGATTGACTGACTGGTTCTTTCTAATACTTCACATAATTTGGCATATGCGTGTAAAATGGTACTAAAACAAATCACGGTAATAATAATAATAATAATAATGGCTCATAGATGGATTATGGGTGATTTCGTGGCGGCCCCTCCCAGTGTACAAGAATTATGAAGATGGATGGCGTGTGATGGGGCGAGATGGAAGTGGTGTGTGTGGTGGGTTGGTTGGTTGGTTGGTTGTTGGTTGGTGAGGCTCCTTCATCATAGCAATTGTTCCAAGATGCAACCAACTAAACAACAATACAAATAAAGAAAGAACAAAGCAATCGTGGTTAACCTGTTTCATTTCAATATTTTTTTCAACAGTACAACAGAGAGAATATTGTTTGCTTGTGGACATTATTATATATATCTTTTTCTGTAGCACACCAGGCAGACTACACACAACCACCGAAGCTACAAAACACCTGGCGATAGAATATAACAATTGTGTATACCATAGTTCATTTGATTCGTATTAGCCAATATATCAGATTATTATAGTACTGAACATTTTTTTTTTTTTTTTTTTTTTTTCGAGCGGAACAACGACCGTGTATGAAATAATTATTTTCTCCAAGCTTATCGACATCTACAAGGCGTCATCATCAGAGTTCTACAAAACAAATAAGTACAATTAAATTAATATTCATGAAAAAGGAGGGTTATACTCTGACTATGCAATAATACATATCTGGAGAGAATAACAAGGTAGCGTGTGTGTATGTATAAAGGAAGGCTAATCTGACAATATACTGTTTTTGTACCTACAGTAATGTATATATTGGGGGATACAAGCCAATGACTATCTACATTCTTACTGTATACTACCCTACCTCGTGTCAGACATATAGTAATGATATAATATGGTAATGTAAATGATTGTGTTGATGATAATGAAGATAATAATAATGATGACTGGTGCTATGTTATTACTGCTCTCTCTCTCTCTCTCTCTCTCTCTCTCTCTCTCTCTCTCTCTCTCTCTCTCTCTCTCTCTCTCTCTCATTCTTTTGCTTTCTATTATACTACCATGGTTCCCGGTGTTGATCTAGAGTGTGAGAAGGCAGTCAAAGTGTAGGCTAAAGAGGTGAAATGTTTTTCCTCCTCGTTACAGGGAGCTATATTTTCGTAGACGGATTTATTGAGGGAGTTTTCCTGATCCTAATAAGTGATGTGTGGTGTGCCGTGATTGATGTGTGCTGTGGCAGACGGATGGGTGGAAGTCAGGTGAAGATGTGTCAGCTACAGTTGCTCACAAAAAATATCGATATCCAAACCTTCCTCCCTCTCTAAACTCCTAAATAGTTAAAAAAAATCTACAGGGGCTGAAACAATATATCCAGCTTTAATTAATTTGCGTTTACAGTATAGTTAGATGCATTCGTATTTCGTTTCATTTATTTATTTTTTTATTTTTTATTTTTTAAGGTATTGACTAGTAGAAGATCCGAACTTTTGGATGGAACTGTACGTGGCCATGTTCTTATTAATCTTCGTGATCGGGGTTGTAAGTAACATGAGCGAAATGAAAGTGCCAAAATGAATGAAGGTATCGGAGTCATTTTTGCTATTATATTTTCTTCGGTTTATTTTTTTTATTCCTTTGGCTTATTTTTTTTTTATTAATTCGGCTTTTTTTTTTTTTTTTTTTTTTTCTTCGGTTTATTTAGAACGTGACAGTACCAAGGTAGAATATACTGTATCATCTATTCTATACAATATTATCTAAGTAAAGTGTTCTTTCTGTGTATCAGTGTCACCTAATTCTGAAACGGATGCCATGGGAAAAATAATCGTTGGGGTTTGTTTGCCTTGGGGTCAGTTGAAGGGAGAACCTGTTTTGGAGTAAATTGGAGGGCTACTGAATCCTCCAAATCTAAGCCACGAAACAGATCCCCTATTAGTAACACTGAGGAGTTCTGTTTCATGGTATAGTTTGAAGGAATCAGTAGCCCTCCAACTTACTAAAAGGAGATTCTCATCTAAATGGGCCACAGTGTCTTCTACTACAGGAACAAGCTTGTAATTTCCTAACCTAGTACTTAACGTAAGGAGTCGATGGTTGGCCCTCACTGTCGTTTTATGTAATTTAGGGGATTAACTGATACCGGTGAAGTGAGTGAGGGGCTACAAATTACTCCAAAGTACGCCACAAAACAGAAACTTTTATTACTCGTAAACGAAGGTATAAAAGACCCGTTTCCTGATGCAGTGTAGAGGAATCAGTAGGTAGGTAAAACAGATGCCTCCCTTAGTGTTGTTACCAGACCGTACATCCTTGAGTAGGGGTCGTCACTAAAGGGAAAACTCACCCAAACAATTTTCCCCCAGGTTTGATTAGGGTGTCAGATGGCGAGTAATCTGTCAGCCCAGAGTGAAGGTGTCTGGCCAATTGTTAGGTGAGGGAAAAGGTGTTGTTATATTGTGAAGCCATAATTGTCTGTTCTAGTTTCCTGACAATTCGGAGAGAGAGAGAGAGAGAGAGAGAGAGAGAGAGAGAGAGAGAGAGAGAGAGAGAGAGAGAGAGAGAGAGAGAGAGAGAGAGAGAGAGAGAGAGAGAAAAGTTTGACAGACGTAGATAAAGATATTAAAAAATGAGCGTGGAAAAGGAGACAAAATTTAATACGACTGCGAGAAAGAGAAAAGAGAGTGAGTGTACGAGGGACAATGGACCGAAAGAAGACTCAGAAAGTTAACAGCCACGACCAGAAAGATAATAACCAGAAAAGAAATAGAACAGCAGCTCGCAGTGCACGTAAGGAGAGATAGGAGACAACCGGAGATGAACCGTGGAAGAAGTTATATATAGACGAGGAGAGAGAGAGAGAGAGAGAGAGAGAGAGAGAGAGAGAGAGAGAGAGAGAGAGAGAGAGAGAGAGAGAGAGACAGAGAGAGAGAGAGAGAGAGAGAGAGAGAGATGGGAGGAAATAATGGAAAGCGAAATCGATTATTGTCACGAGCAGAGGTAAATGGCCAGAGCAAGGTAATGAAATATGGCTGAAGATAATCGAAAGAACATAAAGTATGACGTTATGAGTATGAGACAAAATTTGTGATACGTGGCAAAATAGAGTATAATGGCAATAGGAAATCGAAAAATAATATAAGGTGTTTAGCGAAGGTTAGACAAGAGAACTGTATACTGTAACATATTGAAAGATAATAAGGAGCAAGCAGGTTTCAGCAGCAAAAGTTGGATTCACATACCTACAATTATACATACATACATACATACATAGATGCAGATACAATGAGATAGACTGATATTCATTCATACACACATACAGAGATGAAGTGGTAGGCAGATAGATATAGTCATTCCCACTTACAGCAGACCTATTAACATAAGCACAAACACACACACACACACACACACACACACACACACACCACACACACACACACACACACACACACACACACACACACACACACACACACACACACACACACACACACAAACTGAAGATAAATGTGAAAATAAGAATATAACGAGAGTGAGATGAAAGAGGAAGATAAAGATAATTGCTAATGAACGAGGAAACTGTGATAAACGCACCGACAAGCAGGAAAGGAAGTAACTGTGTGAAGCCAACCTACCTACCAACAACAGGAGGAGAGTTAAGGGGAGTCGTGTGTGTGGAGAGAGAGAGAGAGAGAGAGAGAGAGAGAGAGAGAGAGAGAGAGAGAGAAGATGCACACTCAAGGACTATAGTCGTGTTCGTTACCACCAGGGGTCACAAGGCTGGTGTGTGGAGTTTTTGTCTTCCTTACATAAAACAAGTGTGGCTCTCGTGGGAACTGTACACTGGTTCACACTCTGCAGGCTAACATGATACATGAAGTGTGCACCAACAATTGTCAACTCGATTCCCAGGGTAATTGTTATGATCTGACCGAACAGAACGCATTTCGGGAAGCTCAGGTATAATAATGAAGAGTCAGACCACTGAATGGCTGAAATACTGAAATAATAAATGGCTTAAACACTGAAATAATACTATGAGATAGATGCCACATATTAGTCAACAATGTCTCTCATTACTCAGTTGATGGTGCAGCATTTGTCTGGTGTTTATCATCCTTACATTCATAGGGACGCAGAACAGCGAGACCTTATTGTGTTTCTGCCATTACCAACTTTATATATATTTTTTTTTATTTACCAGGCACACGTAATCCAAATTTTTATCCAGGTCTTGTTGAAGTTTCGAATCATTTGACATACGAGTGAACCAATTACAAAGTTATCCAGTTTCATATTTGCTTGAGTTCGTTTATAAACCCGACCAGGCTATTCGAAGCAAGCCTGGATACATATTTTGGATTGCGAGTGTACACAGTTTCTTATAAGGGTAATCTTTTGTTAGTGAGTTGGAGGGCTGCCGATGCCTACTAACTGCTACAAAGTCTTCTAATCTTATACTATGATCGTTTGCTTCCTGGCGTAGTTTGCAGGAATTAGTTTACACCCCTCCATTTCTCCATGCAGGATAGATACATAAAATAATGACTGACTATACTTCTACATGTTCCGTGGTCCGAGGCTATATCTATCTCAATTAACCCATAACACTCATCATATATCTCCCCAAACTTCCGTGGACTAACACCAGACGAGTTTGTGCGTCATTCAAAGTAAACCCGCTGTTCGAATTGCGCTCATGGACTTTCCACTGTATAATGTATATATAATGTAATGTTAAGATAGTGTCGAGTTAGTTATTCTTTCTGTACAATGACCTCGCCCAAAACATAAATAAATACTTAGATATATAATTAAATAATAAATAAAAAACCACAAAGAAGCTGTTATTTACCACATGGAAAATCCACGGACCTAAGTGTAATATTTTCTGGTGGTCATATTCTCAGTTCCACACCTTCACTTAGTGTGGCCACTTAGTCTGGTGGGGATTGATTTATGTGTTGGGACAGGGGAGTCAGCTGCTCCTGGACGTAAAATGCAGTTTGAAAATTGCGTGAGATAGAGTAGACGTGTAATTTTTCCTCCATATGTTACGTTAAAGGAGGACATCAACCGTATTTTATATTACTTCAGAACATATATTCAGTGAGGAGGACTTGCCTCGCTCAACATTAACACTCCCCACCTTATTCAGTTGTATAGGCTCCGACAAGAGGTTCGTTCATTCCTCGTTATCTTTAATATTAATAGAAAGCTTAATTATATCAAATATCTGCACTGCCAAGATGGAACACTAAAAAAAAAAAAAAAAAAAAAAAAAAAAAAAAACAGTAGACAAGAAAATATATATAGATATACGCTTCAGAAGAATATATGTCATGTATAGAGTTGAGTGCACACAGCACATGTATACTGTGGTGGTTTTGTCATGGTTAGAAGCAGAGCAGGGTGTTGGTGGCATCTTAATTGGACGATATGATACAAGAGCTTATGATTGAGATAGCTAGCGTGGTTATAGACTATGTAATAACACCTCAACTCAGACAGAATTACATACTATAATTTAAGCTGAGTAACAGTAACAAAATTGATGAAATTATGAGAGGTAACAGGAATATCCAGCCAATCCCTAGAAGTAAGGTATAAAGGAAAAAGATAAATATAATGATTCCTTATGTATTACTGTACAGTTTATAATGATTATAGTGTGGCATTATATTAATTTATCACTGTGGTGTTGCATTGGCTAGCAATATAGAAAATGTTCTTGTATATTACCACTGTCTTTATGGATGAAATTATGTATTCATATAATCATTAATTTTACTAAGTTCTCTATACAGTAAATCAAGATTTCTGTGTTTTTTACCATTACATACATAATAACTTTTATAATTTGACTGGGATAAGGTCTGTCTATGCACACACATCCTTTCGAGATAATTTTAGTATCCATGTTTCTATTCCTGCACTTGTATCAGTAAGGTTATCTGTATCTTTATTTTAATCCTTACCTCCACCTTATCAATGTACAGTACTCTTCCTTCTCCCCCCTACCCAGTCACCTCTCCCTCAGTATTCACCCCACCACCACCACCACTCCTCACCCATTCCTTTACATTACAATCAGTCCCAGACGCAACTCCTCTACCATCCTTTTCCCTGAGTCACTCCACACCCCCAACTCATTACACTTTTCCATGCCCATTCCTATCCATCTATCCCCTTCCCTCCCCTCCTCCACCCCTCCATCTTCCTACCCATCCCTTCCCTCCCCTCCTCCACCTCTCCTTCCTACCCATCACTTCCCCTCCC
>JAWQEG010009131.1:5000-26596 GCA_033782935.1 Petrolisthes cinctipes
TTTCATAACCTATCAGTGTGTAATATGTAACAAACCACAAGGAAATAAAACTAACAGAACTTAATGACAAGGTAATCGAACACCGAGACTTGTATATATTGTGTGTAGGGGAACAGTGTCACTCCAGATTGCTACTCGCTGTCACTGAGGAAGGACTGAAGGCACACACACACACAGCGATGCCTCTACTCATCAACAAACACTTCCCCAATTTAACAAGAACCATAATGAAGGTAAGTTGTATTTCTATAATCAGTAACGAGTGTGTTGTTTTAACGTTGAGTAATTTTTATAACGCTTGTCACCGAGTTACAAGATGAATATTATTTTAAACGTGTATTTTGTGACAAGAATTAGATATTTTTATTATTATCGATATAGTAAAATAGTATATACTAGTCAGTGATGTTGTGTACAGTCGTAATCTAAAGTTGTGTCTGTCGCCTTTCTTATACGATGGTAAACATGTGAGTGTATTGTTATGAATGGGAAGTGATTGTTTTTCTGACCGATATTTTCATGGATAATATTATACAGATAAAAAAAAAAAAAAAAGACAGTCTCAATTCACGTCAACATTATTCTCAAAGTTCATCATCAGACCAGAGCGATGATGTAACTGTAAATGGGGTAGGTAATACAGGGTTTGGTAAATCTGGAGCACCCGATTCCTTCAAACTATTCCAAGCAACAACAGGTCACCATTATTTGTGTACATCTGGTCCCGTTTCTTGGCATACTTTGGGGGAATCAAGGCACTCTCATGGACCAACCTTATAATATCCAATAAATTTAAATCTATCGTGTTTGTGTCGCAGATGCTGAGGAGACTGAAGCAGAAGAAATTTATACACCCATCACAAGTCAGCCCCTTCCCCCGTTCCCTACTCTGGAGCTACGAGGAGGCCCAGAACGCATACAACGAGAGGGTGGAGCGGTATAGAGCGGAGGGAGGCACTGTGCTTACTCTACCCTTCTGTTACGTGGAGTGGTCAGTGTGAAGATAAGGCGGATATACGGTTGTTACCCCTCTGCCTCAATCACTGTCTCCAGCAAGCAAGCAAGGAGTGCTCACCATGCCTCTGTTACTTGGAGTGGTCAGTGTGAAAAGAAGAAGGCAGTCAGACGGTTGTTACACCCTCTGCCTTAATCACTGTCTCAAGCAAGCAAGCAAGCAAGCATCAAGCAAGCGAACAAGCAGGTAATCGCTGCCTCAAGCAAGCAAGCAAGCAAGCGAACAAGTAGGTAATCGCTGCCTCAAGCAAGCAAGTTACACAAGCTGCCTGATAACAGCTTGTCACTACACTGTCCTGTCCCCATCTGGATAGTATGATCATTCTTCTTGTCATTATTGTCCACCCACCACACCACATGTTATTGTTCACTATAATGTAGGTGTTAAGGGGGAAGTTCAGTGTTGGTAAATCTGGAGCAACAAACTCTTCCAAGCAACAGGTCACCATTATTTTTGTTCATTTGGTCCTGTTTCCTGGCATACTTTGGAGGAATCAAGGCACTCCAATGTAACAAAAGTGAATTACCCCCTTAAGGTTATGGTGGGAGATTTGTTATGGTCATTGTGTAGAGTATCCTTGAAGGGGAGAACATCTTTTTGTTTTGGGGTTTTGTAATTTGCAAGGCTACTGAGTCTTCCAAAACCATCCCACCAAACAAATCACCTCACTGTTACTAATAGGGAATACTTGGCTTCAAGACATAGTTTAGAGGATTCACTAGCCCTCCAATTTACCACTTAATTAATCGCAAAAATCACTGTGGACACGAGAATGACTAAAATACGGTGATTACAGGTTACAAGTCACCGTGATTACTACAAGGAGGAATTTAATTGTCCAATGATATCAATACAATTCAGTGTTGTCAGTATATGTAATGATTGTCACACTATGCAACAACATAATTATCATGGTGTTGACGATGGCACAGTGCAGGTACGATGACTCCATGGTGCAGGTACGATGACTCCATAGGAACACTACAGAGCCGTCGTACCAGTACCACACCATCGTCAACACCATGGATGTTCTTACAATACGGCCCTACGTCATATCAGTCTGTATCTAACATGATTCTGTAACCACATCAATTTTGAACCAAGATACATGTAACCTGTATGTGTCATTTTCCTACAGTACTGGTATTGTTATTTTTTATTTGCAATAGATAATACATTTATAAAGCAGCTATTGTAAGGCATACCAATGTTGCTGATGTAAATGTAATCTATATATATATATAATTTATACTGTTCACATTTTTGTCGCTATTCGCACAAATAATAAAATCTCACATGAAACAAACTTTCCTCTTTCCTTGGAATTAATAAAACCTAGAACTGGGTTTAGAATTGGCTATGAGTTTGGTCAAATGGTACACTATTTGTGACACGTGTTTAGTCCAAAAAACACTACTACTACTACTACTACTATTACTATTACTACTGCTACTACTACTACTAAAAACTCAAATGGGTCAGAACAACAACCAAGAGAATAATAATATGCAGAACTACTTTATTGGTTAAGAAAATATTATAACCCACAAAATATCATTACAGATAATTTGGTTAGTGCACAAAATAGAAAGTCATTACATAAGGTATAATAACATACACTAATATATCCTGAGTTTACAAATTACAGTTACTCTTTTCAGTTTTTGTATTAGTGCTAGTTACTTTAATATACTGGTAATTAATTTGTATTGCATGATCAGATTCAGGGCATGATGTTGAAGGAAAGTGATGTACAGTCACGAGCACTAATAAGTGTCCAGGTGTGCTTCGAATACCTAGAGTAGAGACAGTAAATAAATACACAATAAGATCTCCATCCATTGGCATTAGTTCGTTGGTGAGTTGGACTATTCAAAACTTCAACCAAAGCTGTATACTTATTAGTGCTCGTGACTGTACTGTATATTATTATAAAGGGTTGGGAGGAAGGGTGGAATGGTACTTTTACAGGAGGTCTAATTTGATCATCAGCTTCCAAGTACTCATAAATCATGCTCTGATCCCTATGTTGTATTGGAGGCTCTAATTAACCTTTACCTATGTGTTGATTCGAGGGTCGGCTGCATCGATAAGTGGGATGGAGGTGGTGGGGCAACACACCTGAAGGTCCTCGCTACTGAAACACATACATACAAGGACCTATGAGACTTATTACATGATGTTTCTATGTTTATGATATTTTATACAAAGTTTGGTGTACAAATACCGGGATGTATTGTATACTTTTGGTACATTAGAGTGCCTTGATTCCTCCAAGGTATGCCAGCCAGGGAACAGGACCAGATTAACAAAACTAATGGTGGTCTGTTCCTTGGAGTAGTTTGGAGAAGGAATCAGTTACTCCAGATTAACCAACACTTTACTACTCCCTTAACATTACCTCACGATCACAAACACAATCACACCTCATCCACTCACCTAGTAAAGCCACAGCTGTAGAGTCTAATAAACTGTGCCAGAGAGTCAGTGTTGGTGTCTGCATTGGCTGTCGAGAACTGGAGAGATGGAGACAAGCACTGGAGAGAAGAGGAATGAAAGTAAGCAGGAGCAAAACTGAGTACTTGGCTGTAAATGTGAGAGAGGGTGGGGATGCAGTGATGCTGCAAGGTGTAGAGGTGGTGAGGGTCGATGAATTCAAATACTTGAGGTCAACTGTACAAAGTAATGGAGAGTGCGGTAGAGAGGTAAAGCAGAGAGTGCAGGCTGGATGGAGTGGGTGGAGAAAGGTAACAAGAGTGATATGTGACAGAAGGGTTTCTGCGGGGATGAAAGGGAAAGTCTATAAGACAATGTCATGTTGTATGGAGTTGGAAGTGGCAGAATTGAAGATATGCTGCGTTTCTCACTAGGAGTGACGAGGCTGGATAGAATAAGAAATGAGCATATTAGAGGGACAGCGCACGTACGAAGGTTTGGAGACAAAGCTAGAGAGGCCAGGAAGGAGGAAGAGAGGAAGACCAAAAAGAAGGTTTATGGATGCAGTGAAGGAGGATATGCAGGTGGTAGGGGTAACAGAGGAAGGTGTATAAGACAGAGCAAGGTGGAAACGGGTGATCCGCTGTGGCGACCCCTAAATAGGGAATAGCCTCATAGGGAAGAAGAATATCAATACTTTACATATACCGTGATTGCAAACATATCCTGGTAAATTAAAGCCAAGTTTTGGTCCATGGAACCTACATAATTATTCCGTCACTTAGAAAAGCACAATAACTACTTACGGCTCGGTAAACAAGAGATAGTAAGACTAAAGGAGATCCAAACAGGGTTCACAAGATTAAAATTCAGCACACAAACCACTCTACTGAAAACAAGCTTTAGCCTACTCTCCGTAACACATAAACTACTCTACTTAACACACAAACTAGACTAATTAACACAACTTCCTGATTCACCTGCTATGATGCCGGGGAGAGAGGGAGGAAGGAAGGAAGGAAGGGAAGACAGAGGAGAGACACTAACAGCACTGCCAGACGCTCAAACATGAGGTAAAATTTGCGCATCGTAGAATTTTACTATAAATTTATAATGATCCTGCCGGGCAGGTATTTACAAAAATATTAGAGTTGGACTTATTCATATGTTTGCATTTCTGACCTCACAATATTATTTCTTGTATATTGGTGATTTCGAGCAGTGAATGGTTTTGCTCACGGTTTTGCTATTCTATTTGTATGAGCTGTTATGATTTCGAAGCAGTGTCGGGTACTAGTCCTCGCCATGAATGAATGCTTACGAATAAGAGTGAACTCTGCTTTTGTGAATACGGGCCCAGCAGAGTTTTTAAAAAGATTGTAGTTGTGTGTGAATCTATACGAGGATATGGGTGTGATTTCCACTCATACTAGACGGGGATTAAGACAGTATTCTAATCTACTTAGGTTACAGTCCCATGTGAACTGCAATATAACCAAAAATTGTTCACATTTTCCAAACTGCCTTCATACACACAGGCAAAACACATTACCACTGGATGCATATTTTCATGTTATTGAGCCTGACGTATAACTCTGCAACATTTTAAAAGTTATCATTAAAAGTATCGAATGTTAATGTTCAGAAAACTGTCCTTGTGGTATTGTCTATAGAGCGTGTACTGAACTACAGGAAAGTTCTGTATGGGACCTTGAACAACGATGTGAGATGCAGAACACGACATGGGATGGTACAGTAGCTCTAATTTATCTCCTGCCACCAAGGACGTTACGCCACCACACACACATACTCAAGAAACAAGGGAGAAGGGTTGCCAGAAGGAATAAAGGAATGGGGTAATGAGAGAGAGAGAGACAGACGGTCACAGGAGAGGAGACAGAATTACTGAGAGAGAGAGAGAGAGAGAGAGAGAGAGACGGTCACAGGAGAGACAGAATTACTGAGTGACATTAGGGTGCGTTTACACTAAGTGATTTGATTCGATTCAATTCATGGAGAATCATTTGATTCGAGTCATTTTGAAACAGTGCCATTCCCACTGACAGAATCAACAGGGAGTAGTGCAAAGGCTGCCCCTGGCTGCCTTGAAATAGAGGTGTTGCTGTGGCTGAGGAGGCGTAGGTGTAGGCGTCCAAGAAGAATATGGGTGTAAAAAAGTGGGGACGAGTTGGTATAAAAAAGTGGGCCTGTACGGGATGCAACACAGCACCCCATTCTATTAAACACATTATGGAAGACTGCAATGCACACAACCACACTCACCAACAACACAACATACACTCTCTGAGGGCACTGTGGGAAAGCTGGTTCAGGCCATGATCTTCCTCAGGAGCTTGGGGCTGCTCGGCCATTCAGTTTGAGGAACTTCAACAACTAGCTCAGGTGAGTTTGAAAGAGCAACACCGGCGTTTCGTATCCCGTCACACTCCCTCAAATGGCAAGTTTTGGGTTACGTGTTGGCCGTGCAAAACCCTCACAGTCGCTCACTCCTCGGAGGTGGGGTTGTATGTTCCCTTAATGGCTGAATATATTCCACTCGATATAATTATTATCCTGACACTCTTGAGACAAGACATACCTGTCCTGCTTGCTCCAAATGATGTCCATCATAAAACAAAAATGTATATAGTAAATTTCAGTATAACTCTAGTACTATCTTTATTAAATAAACAAATAGAGCTTACACCTGAATTGTGTGTTATTGACTGCAAGATGCATCTATGCATGTATAAATAACTGGCTCAAAAAAACATGACAATAGAAGTTCTTTATCACAGCATCAGGTCATACTTGTTAATACTGTTCTTAGTTGGCATCCTGTGTCTCTTCACATGATAGTTTAGCATTCTGTGAATTTCTGGAGATAGGAGGGGTTCATTTTATCCCAAATTTTAGGAAGAGCCAGCTCTTTTGTCTTGAGTTTTGACGATATGTCACAATGGTTTCCCTGTCATTATTGCCCACTGATCAAGGAAGTTTTCTGGCCAATTATCATACAATATCAACTTCACAGTCTCACAGTAATCCTGTCATGTTTCTCACAGTATGGTATGATGCAGGAATAAATAACCAGGTAAATGGTCCATCAGTAACTTAAAAGGAATTTTAGCTGATCAGTCTCATATTTTCTGGGAGCATTTCAAAGCTTGATGATAATGATGACTGGTTGTGGTAATAGGAGTGATGGTGATAATGATCTGTGGCTGCTGTGATGAGAGAGGTGGTGGTGGTAGTGATGATGATGGGGTTAGTAATGGATGTTGGTGTTGGTAATAATGACTATGGTACAGGTAGTGATGATAAAATGATGTTGATAGATATGGTGATGATGATGGGTCAGTACTGGAGTGTCCCGCTGACCATATCAAAGCCCTGGGCAAAGATGTATCCCTGTGTGGCATGGACAGTAGCCTGGTGTGGGGTGGTGGGAGGGGCACCAGGAGGAAGGGCCTGAATCGAGTACTCAGCTGCCGCTCCTGCTGTTGCCGCCGCTACCCCTGGTATGGCTTGTACTGCTTGCATGGTTTGCACTGCTTGTACAGCTGCCTGTCCCGTTCCAATTGTACTTCCTACACCAGTCAGTGGAACACTTGATCCAGACACCTGAAATAGGAAATATAAGAATAGGAGGCTGTCACTGCATTTTGTTTCCACATAGAGTACAAGGCTTACTTCATGGATATGTTCTAAATATTTATTACTGATCATGTATGATAGAAAAGTGTAAAACCTAATAGAAGAGGCTAGAGGAGTGATTGAGAGCAATGTATGGGAGTAGGGATAAGAAATATAATAGCTTTCTATTATTGCAAAAGGCAACTAAAATATCAGCATTATAAAGTGACTGACATTAATGGAGAGTTTACCTGGACAACATGACTGATGGCTGGGAGATGTGCTTGCATACTGCCCACCACAGGTATGGTAACCGTTGGCTGCCCACTCATGGTGATGTACTGTGTCCCGCTTACCAGACCTCCAGTGCCCACCTGCCCACATACAAACACATTCAAAATTTAGGTGGAGAAGATTGAACATCATTACCATATACTGTATTTTGAATGGAGTGTCAGCAATGACTATGTAACACCAAAGGACTAAATAATTTTACCATAAAAAATGGTATGTACAGTCGGCAAATAAGTTTGCTTCATTTCTACCTACTTAAGTATGACCCTAGTGATGTTGTAACACTATTTAAATATAGAGATGACAGACATACTTCTCATATGGTGAATTACATATGTTGTTAGAATAGAAACTGGTTCTGAATGGACTTTATCTGCTCAAAATAGCATTATTAAATAAATGGGATGGACGAGTATTTATGCTGCTGGCTGTACCACACATAATGTGACATCTAAGTCTAAGAATACAGCATTTACCTTATATTTAAATGCAACTGTCTGATCAAATGGATCTAAAGTACAAACTAAAATTGCTCCTTGCATTGCCAATAATTTAATTTTGAATGAAATGTTTAACAAAATGCATACAGTTTCTACTCTTGCTCATAATCCCAATGCATAATGTGAGTCTTACAGTATGTCTGACCTCCTGAAGAGTGGGTGAGGCAGTGGTGGGACACTGGGTAACCTGAGGAAAGGTAGTAACATCCTCCTCTTCCTTTAGTCCAGATGCAGCCGTGGCCAGGGCCAGTGGGTCCAGTACCTCCACCTGTGTCAGTATACCAGCAGTCACAGACAAGCAAGGATTTAGTAATTGGGGAAGAACAGCTTGTTTAAATTTGTTTAAATAAGAAAAGGAGAGGAAAGATGATTGTGCTTAGCCAGAAGACCTTATACCACAAAGAACAGAGAGGAGGGACAGCAAACACACAGGAAAATGGAGTTTAAATAAGAGTATTGGTTTTTGTTGACAATATAGATGATGAAAAGAAATGGGTTTATGTTAAATTAAATCAAGAATATACTGCTTAAATTAATTTGATTCAAATAAAAAAAAATAATACTTTGTAACAAACAATATCAGTCATGAATTTTCCATACATTTGAAGATTATATAAAGGAGACTGTACTATAGTTATTTGCATACACAACTATAAAGAGGCAAATAAATGGTGACCTGAGTGAGTGTGGTGGTGGTAGTGGTGGTGCCAGTGGTGGTAGTGTTTGGGCTGGGAAGAACAATAGTCACTGCCACTTTATCACATTGCTTGTCATGCACCTTCCTGAAGAACACCAGCACTTCAGTAAATTGATAGGGGTAAGATTTTGTTAACAAATTGGAGAATACATAATTTTCCAATCTACCTAGAAACAAAGTCCTTTACTGTACAACTGTGGCCAGAATTTTAAAGGGCAAAATTTCATGACAAGGGAAATACAGAATAATAAACAAATATAGTACAGTATTACTGTATGTAATTGTGCATGATGTGTGTGGTACCTGACATGCTGCTTGAGGTCCCAAGCTCCAGCATAAATCTTGGTACAGTAGGTGCACCTGTAGCGTCGGTCTCCACGGTGACGACTTAGGTGGACATCAAGCTTGGTTTTACTTACAAACCCTCGCGCACACAAATGGCACTGGAAAGGTCGCTCCCCTGCAAAATACGATTGGCAGTGAGTAGCAGGCTTTGACCAAATTCTATAGGCTAGTCTTTGTGATAAACCTTCTGAACATTACTTGATACAAACAGAAATACTGAGTACAGATCATGGGTATTTTCAGTAATATAATACAAAATACAGTACTAACCAGTATGTATCCTCTCATGATACTTGAGTTTCTCTTTCCTCTTGAACTTCTTCTTACAAAATGTACACTCAAAGCGCTTCTGGTCACTGTGAACCTCCATATGTGTCATCAGGGAATTTTGGGTCATGAACTTGTTGCCACACATCTACAGGTAACACATCATCATTATGAACAAGACTTTATTCCCCTTTGTCTATGGAGTGGAAGGATCCAGCCCAAGAAAAGAAAATACAAAAACATTAACAGGCCACTTTCACATCAGACATCACTATTGAGCCCATGAATTCTCAGCTTGATTTATATATGTTTGTGGTGGTGGTGGTGGAGAGAAGCAGGAATGAACCCAGATAATGGAAGTCAGGAGGTGATGACATAACCTCCACCACCAATATGTAGAGGGGCAATGTGAACAAAATATTATCATTGATAACATCGGCCCACTGTATAGCCAACCTCCACCACCAATGTCTTGGGCAGTGGTTCTTAAACTGGGGAGCACACCAGAAGCAAGGTTTTGGTAAATATAATTATACACCATACAAGGCTCTCAATACAGCTCTTATATGGTTTTGAAATGCTCCATAATGGGCACAAATTTCCAAAATTTTCGAACCTGAACCCCCCAGCTGATAGGGCTAGCTTTGCTTGCCACCCAACCCATACCATAAGTAATTTTAAATTCATAGTATACTGTTTGGTAAACATTTTAAGAGATAGGAGGGCGCGAAATCTATACATAATGCAGAGAGGGTGTGAGGCAAAGAAGTTTAAGAACCACTGGTCTAGGTCAATGTGAACAAAATAGATGACATCGGTTCAACCTAACCTGCCTAAAAGGCCTATAGCCAATTGGCCACATAGACTAGTTCATTATCATAACTGTGAAAAGGTTTTATTCTCTAGTAACTGAATAAACAATAGTAAAACAATGACAATGAAAGTTACTACTTTACAAGTGCTTAATTTATACAATCCATCTGTGAACTCTACAACTGGGCAATAAATTACCTGACATAAGAATTTCTTGTCTAGACCATGCATCCTTAATTTGTGGTTAGTGAGGTAAATCCTGCGGATGAATTTCTTGGGGCAGATATCACACTTGAAGGGGCCCAGGGCACTGCTTGACTCATGCCAGTTTATGGCATGTTTTTGTAATGAAGTCCGACGTTGGAATGACTTGCCACACTCTTCACAGATAAAGCACTTTTCATCTCTGTTAACAAGACATGGGTGAGTGATGGTAATGTATGTTCAGTGGCAAACATTATTCTTTGATCACTTCTGGAGAGATTTGTCATCTATCTTATAGCTTACAGTAGAATGACCGTACTGAAAATTCCAAGAAAGAGAATAATCCTAATTGAATTACTGTAAAGATTTTTAGTAAGCTTCTTATTAATTAAGCAAATAGAGTAATATCCTTCAGGAATGTAAAGTGTCTGGAGAAGTTTACATGGAATTTGTGTGTGATTCTATATTTTGTTAAACTTGGTCCACCTGATGAATGACATAGTGAGGCAGGCATCCTCTCATGTACAGTGTTGTTAAGTGTGTACACAATAACAAACAAACATTCTAATGCCACAATAACTATTTACTTTAATACATCAAATCAAGTAGGCCTATTTGTAAATGCTTCAAACAATGCTAGGCCTGTGGCCCAAGTCTCATACTAGTGTTTGGGACACAGTGTAATTTAGAATGTATTAAGAACCATACTTATGCATCTTTTTCTTGTGGTAGTTGAGTTCTTTCTGTGTGGGGAAGAGGATGGAGCACACATTGCAAGGGTACGGTCCCGGAGAGCAGCGTGGCAGGTGGTAGGTGATACGCTTGAAAGTGCGATATTCCACACCACACGTCTCACATACAAACTTACGCAGTTTGTGTAGCTTCAGTACATTGGTGATTAGGATACGGTTGGAAAGCTGTTGAAAATGAGAAAAATTGATGGTCAACAATGATAACAACATTGTATTATGAATTTTTATATGACTTTCACTCACTGTGCCACCAAATCCCTTGTAGCGACACAGTGAGTTACAGCACTCAAATATGGACAGTATAATTATAAATATATGTAGATGGTACAGCATAGCCATCAAAGTCATGAAAGTGAGCAGCTACTGTATATTAATACTGGAAACAAGACATTACCGAAGACAGGACATTATCATCATCAGTGGGGAGGCGACAGGTGTGTGTGTTGAAACGATGTAGTGAGAGACAGGCAAGATTGCAGGTCTTACAGCAGTACAGGGGCAGTGTGTTGTTACCACTAAGAACCTCATTACTCCCTCCTTCACCACCATCCTCATCAAGATGCACCTGATATACAAAAAAACATTATTTTCCACTCGATATTTGTATGACAGGGTTTATCCTAAGTAATTTTAAATTGTTTGGTGTTTGTAAAGGTTCATGCTAGGTTGAGTGCTGTTTTATTTTTGGATTATAACAGAGTTGGATGATACTGAAAATAAAGTCAAATGGGAAGTGTACCACTGTTTTTTGAAAGTTAAGGTACCATGTGATTTAGTGGGTTAGAGTGTTTGCATTTTACCTTGGTGTAGTGTATGGAGAGATGTTTCCACTTAGAAAATATACGGCCACACTTATCACAGGAATGTTTCTTGCCCTGAGGTGTGTCTGGTGTCTTGGTTTCCTCCTCATTGGCTGTGCTGGTGATGATTGGCTCCCGGGTTTCCTGCTTCCGTCTACGCCGCTTAGACACTGAGTCGGCAATGCTGGAGAGAAAGGGAATTGAACAATAATACTTAATCAATTATAAATTCCTTGATCCAAGACATGAGGTGGTCTTGGTAGGTGACCTTGGCACTAAGAAGAGTTTATATGTGGGGATCTACACTTATAAATTTGTCCTCACTTCAGCCTGGATATTCATAAAAAAGTGTAATACTGTATTAGCAAAAGCCAATAAAGATGAAAGGAAGTACTGTACTGTACTGTACTGTAAGCATCAAATTGTTTTTCTGGACAGAATGCATAGCAATTACACATATGGATATTGTACCTTGAGCAATGAGGACAGTTGTCAGTTAAACTGCTACTGATAACATAAGCTGCTTCACTTTCTTGCAAAAGTTCACCTCCACACTGAAAGGGAGAAACCATTTTTTCATACAGTGTGAAATGAAAGGGAATTAGTGCAGGAATGAATCCTGAGACTGTATTAGATTAACGGTATGTCAGACAAAATTATTATTTCAGCAAGGTCATGATATATAGTTTAGATTGTGACTTTACGGCACCACATTTGGTGAAAATTTAAGAGCACAAGTGTATATTATGTTATAGTACAGTACTGTACCTTGATACATTTTGTTGTTTGTGAAGGATTTGTATTTTCCTGCTGTCTAGTCTGGCCAGTTGTTGTCAGTTGTTCTACACTGAGGGAAACATCCAACATATCACTTGGCACTGGCAAGGTATTACTCATGGCAGGTGAAGGGTTGACAGCTGCCGAGAAAGTGTCGGAAAATGAGGGTGGCAAAACAGTGGTTTCTGATGAGGGTAGGGATGTGACAATAGTGGTAGGCAGAGGCACCATATCCCCAGTGTTGTCATTACCCTCCTCTGATACTAAGGTGGTCAGGGTTGGTGATGACGTCTTTGTGGACAGTGGGTATGAAGACGAAGTCATCAGCTGTGTTCCCAAGTTTTCATTTCCATTGGCACAAGTAATGGTATTCGTTGATTCTTCACAGCTTTCATTATCTACAAAAAGTATATAAAAAAGGATATAGATCCTGTAGAGACAGACGAGTCATTACTTCCATTCTTTTTCATACATTGCACACTCCCTTTTCAAAGACTTTAATGCACAGTACTGAAGGTGGCTTATTCAAATATCAATCATTACATTGACCTTTTCCTTTAATTACTATTAAAGTAAGACTAATCAAGCATAATCCTTCCCTATGAGGTACAGTTAGCCCAAAGATATCCAGCACAAGCAGGAAGGGCAAAACTGAGTAAATACAAGTTATATTCAGCAATTATTTTATGGTTCAGCATGTTTTTGTTTTTCATTTACTATTAGTACCAAACATACAATACAGACCAAGTGTTCCAGGAATATTAGTAAATAAACAAGACAACAAGCTATCAACTCCAGAGGAAAATTTTGTCCTTACTTCATCCATCGTGCATTAGATAAATATTATAGAATTATAGAATTCATATATTATAAAATTCACCTGTCTTATAACTCACCGGATGAGTTGTCAGGTCGAAGTGTCAGAGCTGATAATGATGCTCTCTTATCATCACTTTTGATAGGGTCAAGGATGGCCTGAAAATAAGGTACAATATATATAAGTGAACACAGACCAAAATATTTTATTCTATTGTATAACAGGAAAGTTATACAGTGCATACAGAAAATATTTGCAAACCTCAACCTCTCCAACTCACTACTATACTTATACAGAAAATATTTACAAACCTCAACCTCTTCAACTCACCACTACATAACATAAAACTTCTTACATTCCCTGACCTTTAATTTATCAGTCAGCTTTTCCACAATGATGAGGTAAGCCGCTGCACTCGTCTCAGCCACATCTTTTGGCACCTGGTACGTGAAGCTGTGATATTCCAACACCTTTGTTTCTCTGGCCTATAAACCAAGAACAACAATATATTAGATAGTTAAATGGGAATACACCTGAATGAAAAATACTATATATTGCACAATAATGATGTCTGGAAAATACTGTATACTGTAAAATAATGATGTATGATGGTATTTAAAACATATTTCTCTGGCCTACAAACCAACAGTATAATAGTTAAATGGGAATAAACCTGAATGAAAAATATTGTATACTGTACTGTAAAATATACCTGAATGGAAAATACTGTATATTGTAAAATACACCTGAATGGAAATACTGTATACTGTAAAATACTGATGTCTGATGGTATTTATAACATATTACTCTGGCCTACAAAGCAAGAACAACAGTATATAAATTGTTAGTTAAATGGGAATAAACCTGAATGAAAAATACTGTATACTGTAAAATAATGATGTCTGATGGTATTTAAAGCATATCACTGTATTTAAGATCATTATAACCTGTTGTATTAAATTTTAACTCACTGACATTTGCTAACAGTAATTTTGGTAAATTTTCCGAGTTACACATATGCGACATAGTTTTTCCTATAGTTTTTCATGTGATGCGTTGTATTTTAACATCCATTTATTGTGCAAATATCCTGTTTTGGCCATACCCCATCACCCAGCTTTTGGCTCGGGTTTTCCAATTTTTGGAGAGCACAAATAGTATTAGTTTGTTTTAGAGTTAGGCAGACCTGACTTGACCTGACCTAACCTAATCTGGACCATGGCAGACTACCTGGACCTAACCTTAGCAGACTACTGGGACCTAACCTTAACAGACCACTGGAACCTAACCTTAGCAGACTACCGGGAGTTGCACAAGGCAAGACTATCAAACTTACGGAAATCTAAGACTATTTTCTTCTATGGCATTTCCTCCGCAAATGCCCCATTTCCAAGATAGGTCATATTCAAATGGGGCATT
Organism: Petrolisthes cinctipes; assembly: GCA_033782935.1. Taxonomy (NCBI): domain Eukaryota; kingdom Metazoa; phylum Arthropoda; class Malacostraca; order Decapoda; family Porcellanidae; genus Petrolisthes; species Petrolisthes cinctipes. The sequence continues at coordinate 19,773 of JAWQEG010009131.1, forward strand.
TTGAAATTAGCCTGACCTTACCTAACCTAACCTAGACCGCATCAGACTACCGGGACCTAACCTGGGCAAACTACTGGAAAATAACCGTAATAAAGTACAGGAAATGACCGGGGCAAAATACTGGGACCTAGCCGGATCTGGCAATACTGCTACAAAACGGTAAATCTTTCAATAAATTCCTATATGAGACACACAAAAAGCATACTGTATATGAAATCAATAAGAAGAGCAAAATTAGGTAAATATTGAATGAATTACCGTTATTGCATATGGTTTTTCTACCTTCATTACCAACTTATTTAGACCATTCTAAGACTATTTTCTTCTATGGCATTTCCTCCGCAAATGCCCCATTTCCAAGATAGGTCATATTCAAATGGGGCATTTTGAAACTAGCCTGACCTTACCTGACCTGACCTAAACTAACCTAGACCGCATCAGACTACCGGGACCTAACCTGGGCAAACTACCGGGAAATAATCGTGATAAAGTACAATAAATGACTGGGGCAAAATACTGGGACCTAGCCGGATCTGGCAACACTGCTGCAAAACGGTAATTCTTTCAATAAATACCCAAAATTAATACATGAGGACCTATCATAATTATGAAAACTATAAAGAAAAAAAAAAAATGAAAACTATAAAAAGAACAAAAAATGGTAAATATTGAAAGAATTACCGTTATTGCGTACGTTTTTTCTACCTTCATTACCCACTTATTTAGACCATTCTAAGACTATTTTCTTCTATGGCATTTCCTCCGCAAATGCCCCATTTCCAAGATAGGGCATATTCAAATGGGGCATTTTGAAATTAGCCTGACCTGACCTGACCTGACCTAACCTAACCTAGACCACATCAGACTACCGGGACCTAACCTGGGCAGACTACCAGGACCTAACCTGGGCAAACTACCAGGAAATAACCGTGATAAAGTACAGTAAATGACAGGGCAAAATACTGGGACCCAGCCGGATCTGGCAACACTGCTGCAAAACGGTAATTCTTTCAATAAATACCAAAATAATACATGAGGACCTATTATAATTATGAAAACTATACAGAAAAAAAATGAAAACTATAAAAAGAACAAAAAATACACGTAAATTTTCTCAGAGCCATATTAAAAAACATCCGTGGTGTATACGATGGAGTGGTAACGGTACGACGGCTCTCTTGTTTGCCTATGGAGCCATCGTACCGTTAACACACCATCGTATACACCACAAAAGGTTCTTGAATAATGGATGGACCAGAGTCTGTGTTTGTTTACACGGACGGGGGAAATGGAGTCAGTGAGCCCCCCATGGAGGCTACATATTTATTATTATTTTACTATATTAATGGCTCTCTCTTCACTCTCACCTCTTGTAGGAACTGGTCGATGGTACTCAGGGTCTCAACCACACACTGCTGTTTGTTGGAGTCCATAATAATAGTGTAAATTAGAGGCTGAAATGATGCTGCATAACTTGACACACTTGACTCTGGTCCCTGGAGGCTGGAGCCAGTGTTGCCAGACCTACCATCTACAGAGATTATTTGATGAATCTACCAATATACCTAACGATTTCGAAAATTGGGTCAAATCTACTGGATTTTCAATCACATCTGCAGAGAGAGAGAGAGAGAGAGAGAGAGAGAGATTTCCACTGAATTTAAGCGAATGGGAGCTAAGGTAGGCATGGCACTCTATCAAGGGCTTAATAATCTCCTCCCTCAAGATGTGCAAATATTTTGGCAACAATGTCGAATATTTCTCATAGAAGCAGCAACTCAATTATGTAAAAGGTTTCCATTTGCAGAGGCTTCTTTTCAGCATCTGGAAGTATTAGATCCTGAAGTGGTAAGAAGTAGGTCAGTAGAATCACTTGCTGGTATAATAAGCTCATTTCCATACCTTAACTTTGTTCCCAGTCAGCAGTGTTTCCAGTTGGGATACGAAAGTATAATTCTGATACATTTTGAAGATGCTGTACTTTCCTACGCCTTTCACTGATTTTCAGCAAAATAATACAAAATGGAATTGTGTGGATACTTTTGATACTTATTATTAATTTGAAAAATTCTCCAAATACACAATAATTAAGAAATTAATACTTCCAAATATTTTAATTTGTCTAATGGTATAGTAATAGTATTAGCTAAACAAAGCATTTGGAAATATAGTACTGTGTGTCATGCTCTCATAATTATTATAATTATCATAACTATAATAATCATTATAACGTCTCTAGGTTGTAATTAGCTGGAGGTGCACCAAACTCACAATCAATTACACTGGATTTATTGGGTATGTCTTTACAGGGTGTTGTATTGTGTGGTACACTCTTCTCTCTAGACTCCAGCGAGCCAGGGTTAAGGTAAGTGTGGATAGCGAGCACTTGCGTAGGCTGGGCTGCAGTTGTTGGGCTGCAGGGCAGGTACGTACGGTGGCTGCAGGTAGGCGCTACGGCGAGCAGGTATGTGCACTGCAGGAGGCAGGTGAGCAGCAAGCAGGAGAGTGGTGAACTGCAATATTTTAATTATAATTATAATTATAATTATAAATACCTCGATCACTTTGGATCTCCTGAGGTATTCCAAATGTGGTAAACATATTAGTTAAAATATTTGCAATGGATTTAGAGGTGATATTTTTAAGAGGAAAAGCCTCTGGATACCTGGTGGTGGGACACAAAACTGTGAGGCTGTATTGATTTCCCATTTTGGTCTTAGGCAGTGGTCCTACTATATCTATAAGGATTTTATGGAAGGGTTCAGTAGGTACCTGAATGGGCAGCAGAGGATAAGGGGAAATTATCTGATTAGGTTTTCCTACCTCTTGGCAAACATGACACGAGTTTACAAACTGGCCGACATCACTTTTCATGTCTGGCCAATAGAACTCATTTAACAACTTAAGATAGGTCTTTTTTATTCCCAAATGACCAGCAAATCTTTCATGAGATATATGTAGTACAGCTTTTCTTAAGGTGACTGGCAAAACAATTTGAAGACATTCAGCCCATGTGTCCTCATCTGACAATTTAAGTGGTCTAAAGAATCTCATTAGGATCTTGTCTTGATAGTAAAAGGAAGGAGGATGTAATATGTTATCCTTAGGGATAGCTTGTTCGGAAAAGAAATTACTGGAATTTGTAGTGATGTTAAACTGATGTGAGAGAGTTGGGTCAGCAGAATGAGTACTAGTGTTTTTAGATTGAGTTCGTGTGATTGCACAGCTAGGAAATAACAATGGTTGTTCTTGCTCAATCTCATCTGTAGTATTATGAAATAAGGGTGAATCATTAATTACTAGAGGGGGTACAACAAGTCCACTAACCAGGTCATTCCCAAGGATGAAGTCCGTATCAGAAATTGGTAAAGAATCTTCAGCGATACCTACAGTAACGGGGCCTCCGACCATGTTGCAGTCGAGACGCACCCTAGAGAGATGAACAGGAAACGGGGCGTGGAAGCCTTGAAGATACACCTTCTCTCCGGTGTAGTTCTTCTCTACCCCAGAAAGGGCAGATTTCCGAAGTATGGATTGAGCTGATGTGGTATCCCGCATAATCTGGATAGGGTGAGTCTCGCCGCCAGGGCTCAGAGATACGGTTCCAGTGGATCTAAATGGGTAAAATATATCCTCTGTGGGTACAGAATGGGCATTAGAAAGAGAAGCAACTGGTTTAGCAGGGTTAACAAAGTTAGCTGTTCTTGTCAAGTCTTGTCTTGACCTTACATCTAAGGTCACGACATTGTTTTATTTGGTGTCCAGGTTTCCTACAGAATTTACACACAAGTTCTGCCTTAATACCTAGGTACACAGCCTTATTATCCCCAGTTTTAGGCACCCAAGCACCTGACATTACACTAGGTCGAGTTTTCCTTTCTACTGGGCTCGGACGGTGAATCAAGGAAAATATATCAGCAATCTGTGTTGCTTTTATTAAATCTATCTCTTCTCTGTCCGTGATATACACCATTATGGAGTATGGAACCTTCCTCTTGAATTCCTCTAAAGCTATTAGGTTGACTAATGTATCAAAGTTATCAACTGCTGTAGTCTTTAACAACCTATTCAGTGCTCTAAGTTTCTGAGTAGCAAATTCTACGTAAGTCTGCTGCTGAGTCTTAGAAGAATTACGGAAAGCCTGTCGGTACCCTTCTGCAGTGATGGCATAAGCCGATAAGATAAGAGTCTTTAACATCCTGGTACACATCATTATCATGAATACCTTCACAAACATTAACAGCTTTACCAATTAACTTTGGTTTAATGAGCCAGACCCAGTCTTCTTCAGGAATTTTAAATTGCGAGGCAGGGAAATCCTACTCTTTGCCTTTTGGAAAATGGATGCATACAAAACAAGTGAAAACTCTGAGGCCTTTTATGAGTAACCTACGAGTTCTCATCCCTCTCCTCTTCCTCCTGCTACTCATGCTCCTGCTCGTCTTTGGTCCCAAGCATGGAGATCCTGGAAAGCATACTGGAGAACCGCTGGAAGGAGGTCGAGGAGGAGACGGTGATGCCCTCTAAGTGAATGACACGAACTGCGCCCTCCCTATCTCCCACTATCACGTTCTGTAAGAAAGAGAGAGAGAGAGAGAGAGAGAGAGAGAGAGAGAGAGAGAGAGAGAGAGAGAGATGAGTTTTGCTATCACTGTTTTAGACAAACTGAGACAATTAACCTGGTTCTTACTAAATATTATTGGCACTGTACAAGCAGTTATTGTTACACTGTTTGAGTATCTGAGGTAACCAACACACAGGAGACGCGACAGGATTTTTACTGAGGACTATAATTATATACATTCGATACCTTTGTGTGAGGGCTGAAGGCGACGCAGGTGGCGGCAGTGATGGGGTGGTTGAGGGCTGGTGTATGGGTGGAGAGTGAGATGTCCCACAGGTGTAGCCCCCCGCCGTGTACCGCAGCCACTAAGTTCCCGTACCAAGGACACCAACATGCATCCACATAACCTCCTGGGCCTGAGGAAGCCTGTCACAACCAGAAGAAAAGATGCTCAAGGTCTTAATAGTATCTCGAATCCGTTATCAATTAATTTAAACACTTCGAGTGCCAATGTAATTTTTTATTATTGCATTTTAATGCCATTGGTTGCAAATCCTAAAGTGTGTATAAAGTGTGTAAGATATGTTGACAGCGACTGATTACACATTATACCTGAGGGTTCTTGAGAATACAGTGAGGGCGCTGCTTGTCCAGATGCCATACCCTGATGGAGTCGTCAAGGGCAGCTGAAAGGAAGACAGAGGCGGGTTCTCCAGGCAGTCCAGGTCTCCAGTCCAATGCAGTCACCAGTCCACTGTGGCCCCAGAACACGGCTATGCTGCCACGCCGCTCGAAGGTCCGGCACTGTGGTGATAATATGGGTCCGTATGTTGGTATATCCGTGGTATTGACGAGCGTGTGGTACCGGTGAGATGGTCTTATATTGCATCTATTCTATAGAGTCATTGTATCTGGGTACCACGCCATCGTCATCACCATGGATGTTCTTGCATACTACCCATGGCATTTATACCTGCAGGACCATATTACAAGGAATACCAAGGTCAGAAACTTATAAGAAACGCTATCCTTTTCCAAAATACGTAACTTGTACTGTACACTCACCACCAGGAGATGCCCAGCCACGGTGCCCACCAGATACGAAGTTGGGTCCCCTGGTCTGAACTTGATGCTGGTGGCGGGAACAGAGTCTGGTAGCAACTGTCCACTCCCGCCCATTTTCTCGTCATTATTAACCGTTTTCCTCGCCACCACTTCCCGTTTTCTCGCCACTGCTTCCCGTTTTCTCGCCACCGGTGCCCGTTTTCTCGCCACCGCTTCCCGTTTTCTCGCCACTGGTGCCAGTTTTTTCTGTAATTTCTCCAGTACTTACAATTTTCCCGCCATTACCTTCAGCTTTCTCTTCCTTTGCCTCTGATATATCTTTTGTTTTCTCCATTTTATCTCTTCTAGCTTTCTCCTCTTTTCCTCCACCTTCCGTTCGTTCTCTACCAGCAGACTTTTTCGTTTTGTCGCTACCATTGACGACTTTGGCTTCATCTTCGGTCTCCTTCGTCTTCAGCACCTCCTTCAAACCTCCCACGATCTCCAAAGAGGCCCAGGGAGGCAGACACACCTTCATTAGCGCTGCGTGAAAGAAATGGTTAAAAGGATAATATATTTTTTGGTGAAATAGAGAGCTAGTAATTTCTCCAAACAATGCTACAAAATACATAGGCGAAAGGGATCGGATTTATTATTATTATTATTATTATTATTATTATTATTATTATTATTATTATTTAGGGCTACATAGATTCCAAGTCGCCCATATTAAACAAACCCCTTAATTAATATTCAGTTTAAATTACATATAGACTGACATGAGAACGAACAATATAATATCAAATTTTTTCGAGTGACCCTCCTGTTTTTTCACCAACATCCTTACATAGCTTAAGGTGATAATTCTTGTTTAGTACATTGGAGTGCCTTGATTCCTCCAAAGTATGCTAGGAAACAGGACCAGAAGAGCAAAAATAATGGTGTTCTGTAGCTTAAAAAAGTTTGGAGGATTCAGTTGCTCCAGATTTACTAACACAAAACTTCCCCCTTAATTAACCAAAGGATCCCTAATGAAGGACTCACTCGTACACCTGAAGGTTCCTTGTCCCCCCATCAGCCACTCCTTCACCGTCCCGTCCTCTGACACAGACACAAGGGCGGCATTAAGCTGTGGATTATACAGACATACATATAAGCTGTGGAATATACAGAAATATATATATACGTTAATTTTTATACAACCAACATGGGGATG
>JAWQEG010009132.1:0-25471 GCA_033782935.1 Petrolisthes cinctipes
GAATAACAGATGGTGGTAGAACGATGTGTGGAGTTTTTCTCTTGGATGGTAGAAAATTAACTACAATATATTTTTTTTTTTTATAGAGGTGGGATGATTTTAAGTGAATTAGATAAATGAAAGAAAGAATAATATATGGATAAATGATGGAAGATTGGGAAATGCAGAGAAAGAAGAGCGTTGGTAAGATTTTCAAACATCCGCCCAGGCTGTGCAATGGATTATCTCCCCCTTCCTCCCTTCCCGCCGAGCTGTTGTGAAAGTCTAGGGGAACGGCAACCCATATTTCACTTACTGGAGATAGATAATTCTTTAGGATGAATAAAGACGAGAAACACTGTCATAATCTTATCACTTGTTGCTTGGCACGAGGTCCACCTGTAGTAAACTTTCATAAAATTCATATAATCTTTTACGTATTCGTGCTAATAAAAAAAAAAACATGCTAAACGCGTTATTTATTCTGTAAAATTGAAAATATTGATAGAAAGAACGACACGAAAGCGGAGATAGTCAAATGCACAGAACAAAAGGAAGAAGAAGTGATAAAGGGAGAGGAGAAAAAAGTGGAAGAAGTAAGCAAATGGAATAGCAAGAATTGGGAGGAGGGGAAGAAAGAATGGAAGGTGAAAATGACAAAAAGGAGAGTAACGTAGGAGCAGACAAGGCAGAGAAAGTGAAAAGACACCACGGAAGGAAGGCAGAAAGGAAGGAAGGAAGGAAGAAGGAAAATAGAAGAAAAAGGAAAAAAGAAAACAGAGGATATAGGGAAAGATGGAAGGAAATGTTGAAAGAAATGATACGAAGGTGGAGAAGAAGAAAATATGAACGAGGAAAAGGGAGGAAGGAAGAAAGATGAAAGAAGAGAATGATGGAAAGGAATAAATGATCAAAGGATGAATTGAAAAGCAGGAAAGGACGAGGGAATGGAGAACTGAAAGTCAAATAAATAATTGTTATAAGACATGGATGAATGACATTTCGAGAAGGGAGGCGAAGGGACTCTTGTTAAAAATATCAAACGTGAATAAAACATGGAACCCAAAAGCCACGAGAAGAATAAGATAAGGAAGAAAGAAGGCAACGAAGGAGAGAAGAGACATTAATTAAGGACAATGTGAACGTGTATGAAAATTGGAGCCTTCTGATTCCTCCTCCCCATGCCACGGAACAAGCTCTTCCCCTATAGGTGTTGTTTCGTGGCAATATTTGAAGGACTCGCTTATCTCCATTTTTTCTGACTACATCACAGGGTCCCTTAAGGTGAGAGTGATGCCAGAAAGAATGAAACAAAGGAAGAAAGCAGAATTGGGGACATAATGAGTTGCAGAAGTGGGAAACAGACTGAGAAACGAGGAGATACGAAAGGGAAAAATAGTGAAAGGAAGTATAAAAGTTGGTCATAGAATCGAATCGAACGGTAGAAGAAATAAAAAATAAAGAAAATAAGAACAGATAGATAAAGAGAAACGACAAGAATAATATGTGACCTGCAAACCTTCACCAAGTAAAGTCAATGAATCATCCCTTAAGGTGGAAGTGCAGTGTTGGTCAATCTGGAGCGATCGATTCCTCCAAACCATTCCAAGCAACAGAACACCATTATTTTTGTTCATTTGGTCCTGTTTCCTGGCATACTTTGGAGGAATAATGGCACTCCAATGTAACAAAAGTGAAATACCGTACCCTTAAAGAAAAACTTGCTGTGAACTCTTAAGGAAAAACTCTTCAACATTTCAGTCTCATTTTTAATACGCTTAATTAAAGTTATTAAGGTTTTATACAAAATATATAAATAATCATGTATCCAAATTAATATCAGTGGGTTTTTTGTTCTGTATTTCTAATCACTTGCTGCCAGTAATAGATTCATAATAGTCGACACAAAACTTTCTTTGTACTCCTGCTAAAAGATATTCAGATAAACAAACCAAGCGAGCAAACAAGTTATTTACACACAAGCAGAGAAACAGAACCAATCACATAATAATAATAATTCTGTGAGTTGAAGTAAAGGAGAATTTATGGGACAAGAAAAGGAAAATTGTTTGGAAAAGTGAGAAGTGTAGGGAATGGCAGGGAGGAAGGCAGGGCAAAGAAAAAGTGAAGACAGAATGGGATAAAAGAGAGAGAGAGAGAGAGAGAGAGATGGAAAGTGAATGATTGGCAAAAGAAACGAGCGACGTGAGAAGAGGAAAGGGTGATAAAGAAGGGAGGTAAGAGGTAAAGGTTTGAAAAAAACTAATAAATGGGAAGGGAGAGAAAAAAAATGAATGAATGATATGGATGAGAGATGAATGAAGAAAGATTTTGCGGAAATGGAAATGGGAAAATATGGAAGAACGGAGGGAAAAGAGAGGAGAAGTGTGAATGATAAGAATGAGAGATTGTTAGAGGATGCTTGGAAAGAAAACACAGTGGATAGGCAAGGTAGGAAGGAAGGAAGGTGGAAGGAAGGGAGGTGGAAGGAAGGACGGAAGGAAGGAAAGGAGGAGAAAGGAAGGAAGGGAGGTGAAAGGAAGGAAGGAAGGGAGGTGAAAGGAAGGAAGGAAGAGAGGTGGAAGGAAGGAAGGAAGGAAGGAAGGGAGGTGGAAGGAAGGAAGGAAGGAAGGAAAGGAGGAGAAAGGAAGGAAGGAAGGAAGGGAGGTGGAAGGAAGGAAGGGAGGGAGGAAGGAAGGAAGGGAGGTGAAAGGAAGGAAGGAAGGGAGGTGAAAGGAAGGAAGGAAGAGAGGTGGAAGGAAGGAAGGAAGGAAGGAAGGGAGGTTGAGGGAAGGAAGGAAGGGAGGAGGAAGAAAGGAAGGAAGGGAGGCGGAAGGAAGGAAGGAAGGGAGGAGGAAGGAAGGAAGGAAGGATGTGAGGAGGAAGGGAGGTGGTAGGAAGGAAGGAAGGAAGGAAGGGAGGAGGAAGGAAAGAAGGAAGGTAGGAGGAAGGAAAAGAGTGAGTGATAAGGAAAAAGATGAAGAGTTGAAGTTTTGTAAGAGAAGAAAGTGTGGGGGGAAGGAAGGAAGGAAAGAGGAGGAGGAAGAGAAGGCAAGAAGTTAGTGATAAGGAAGAGAGGTGGAAAGTACAGCAGCAGAAGTTTAGGAAGAAAAGAAAGTGTTTGGGGGAAAGAAGGAAAGAAGAGAGGATGGGAGAAAGTGAAAAAGAAAGGAAGGATAGGAAAGGACTGACTGATAAGGAAAATAGATGGAAAAGACCAAATATTTGAAAGAAAAAAAGTGTGTAGGTGGGTGAAAGAAGGAAGAAATGAAGGAAGAAAGGAAGGAAGAATGTGAGGAAGAAAGGGAAGAGAAAGAGAGGAAAGGACTGATTGATAAGGAAATAGATGGAAAGCACCACAAGTTAGGAAGAAGAGAAAACATGTGGAGAAGAGGGGGAGGAAGGCAGGAAGAAAGGTGGAAGGGAGTGAGTGAGTGATAAGGGCAAAGAGAGATGCAGTATCCAAGTTTTACAAGAAAAAAGCCTGAGGGGAAGTAAGCAAGGGAGGGAGGGAGGGAGGAAGGGGGAAAGAAATGGTGAATGATGATAAATAAGGAGTACAGGTTAGGTAAAAACAACATATATATATTTTTTTTTTACGGGAAGAAAGAGAGGACGACGAGGATCAAGGAAGGAAAGGAAAGGAGGGAAAAAAAGAAGATAAAAAAGAAAAGGTACAGAGGAAAGGAAAGAAAGGGGAAGGAGGAAAGATGAAGATGATGATGGAAGGGAACATTCAAAGTCGAAAAAACGGGGAATATAGGAAAGAAGAGGAGGAAAAGGAAGAAAGTACACGAGGAGAAGAAGCAAAGAAAGGAAAAGGAGGAGGAGGAGGAGGAGGAGAAGGAGGAGAAGGAGAAGGCAAGAAGAGTATTTGGAAGAAGAACGAGAATAAAAATGAAAGTAAGGAAGATGAAACAAGACGAGAAGAAGAAATATGAGGAGAGGGCAGGACGAGAAGGGACCCGCCATCCTGCCTCCCTGCCTGCCACAAAACACTCACAACTCACTCACTTTCCATGCCACGGGATCGATGGAGACTGAGGTACCTGCCCTATGCTACCTCTTATGGTGCTGGTGGGCGAGGTGGAGGAGGAGGAAGAGGAGGTGGAAGGGAGAGTGGAGGTGGGAGGGAGAGATGGTGGAATGGAGAGTGAGAGAGGTGGAAGGGAGAGATGGTGGAATGGAGAAAGTGTGAGAGAGGTAGAATGATGGAAGGGAAGGTGAGAGTGTGGGAGAGGTGGAATGAAGGAAGGAAAAGAGAGTGGAAGAAAGAGGTGGAATGGAAATAGAGTGTAAGGGAGGAGCAGACATACCGAAGAGGAAAATGAAGATGAGAGAATGAGGAAAAAGGGAATAGAGGAGGTGCTGGGAAGGGAGAGAGAGAGGAAAGATAATCAGGGAGAGAGGAAAAATAAATAGAGTGGTGTAGCAAGGCAGGAAGGGGAGGAGGAAAGAGGAGGAAGAGGAAAGAAAGAAAGGAGGGTGGGGGGATAGAGAGAGATATGGAGAGAGGGAGAAAGAGGGTAAAAAAGAGAGAGGGTAAAAGAATCAGGGAAGTAGGAAGTAAAGGAGCTAATGCAGAAGGTGGAGGAGGGGAGGAAGGAAAAAATGGGAAAGTAAAAGAATTGTAAGTAGAGAGAGAGAGAGAGAGAGAGAGAGAAAGTAAAAACGTGAGGAAATACTGGGAGAAAAAGTAGTTAATTCCCTTGTGATTATGTATGAAAATTGAAGGCTTCTGATTCCTTCTGACTATGCCACGAAACAAGCTCCTTTTACATAGGTGGTGTTTTCGTGGCACTATTTGAAGGACTCATTTACCTCCAATTTTCTGACTACATCACAGGGTCCCTTAAGTTGGAAAACAGGGTGGAGGAGGGAGGGAGGGAGAGAAGATAGTCAGGGAGAGAAAAAATAGCATGGAAGGTGTAGCTGGCAAGGAGGGAGGGAGGGAGGGAGGGAGGAAGGGAGAGAAGAGGGTTAGGGAGACAGTCCAAAATAACCAGAGAAAGAGAGCCGGGGAGGGAAGGAGAGAAGAAAGGAATGAAGGAAGGAAGGATGGGGAAACAGTGAATGGGAATACCAAGTCACACAGGAAGAGAGGAAAGAGATGGTAGGCATAAGGAAGATATGATAAAGTTGGGAAGTATATTGGAATAAGGGAAACAAGTAAGAAATGGTGGGTGTGAAAGAGGGAGAAAGGGAAGGGGGAAAAAATAGGAGGAAAGATGAAATATTAAGACGAGTAATAGGCGACGAATAGGAGATAAAGAATGGAACTGGATAAGAAATAGAATGGAAAGGTAGGGAGAAAGCGGAGGAAGAGGAGGAAGAGGAGGAAAAGAATGGAAGAAAGGAAAAGGAGGAAGAAGAAGAAAATGGAAGATGAAAAAAAAAGGAATCAGAGAAGAAGGTAGGAGGAGGAAGAGCAAGGAAATACGAAAAGAAGAAATTGGAGGAGAAGGGAAGAGGAGAAAAGAAGAGGAAGGAAGACGAAAAGAAGAAATTGGAGGAGAGTGGAAGAGGAGAAAAGAAGAGGAAGGAAGACGAAAAGAAGAAATTGGAGGAGAGGGGAAGAGGAAGGTAGACTAAAAGAAGAAATTGAAGGAGATGGGAAGAGGAGAAAAGAAGAAGAAGACGAAAAGAATAAATTGGAGGAGAGGGGAAAAGAAGGAAGAGGAAGGAAGACGAAAAGAATAAATTGGAGGAGAGGAGAAGAGGAGAAAGAGGAAGGTAGACGAAAAGAAGAAACTGGATGAAAGGGAAGGACGATAAGGAGGAGGGGAGGGGAAGAGGAGAAAAGAAGAAGAAGACGAAAAGAAGAAGTTTGGAGGAGAGGGGAAGAGGAGAAAAGAAGAGGAAGGTAGACGAAAAGAATAAATTGGAGGAGAGGAAAGGACGATAAGGAGGAGGGGAGGGGGGCTAAATTAAGGAGAGAAATAATAAGGTAGGGAGGTGGAGTGGGCAAGGAAAGCTAGATGGAGGGAGAGAGAGAGAGAGAGAGAGAGAGAGGGAGGGAGGGAGAGAGAGATTGAGGCAGGATATTAGGGAAGGATAAGAAAAACATAATATGAGAAGAAAAAACAAGCGAGGTGGCAGAACAGCTGGAGTGAGAGAGTGAGAGAAAATGAGAGAGAAGGAGATAAAATGAGAGAGAAGGGGAGGGAGAGAGAGAAAATGAGAGAGAAAGATAGGGGGAGAGAGAGAAAATGAGAGAAAAAGAGGAAGAGAGAGAAAGAGGGGGAGAGAAAGGAAAAAATGAGAGAGAAATATAGGGGGAGAGAGAGAAAAAAAATGAGAGAAAGAGAGAGAGAAATATCTTAAATTAAGAGTGTGTGTGTGTGTGTGTGTCAGAGAGAGGCAGGCGAATAACAAAAAATATCAAGGGAGGGTAAAGTTAATGAGGTAAGGTGATCAGTGTTGGGTGTCAGGCCTGGGATATAAAAAACAACAAGGAAGCAAGGAGTAGGGGAAGGTCAGAGAGGGAGAGGGGATGGAAAGTGAGAGGGAGGAGGAAGGAAAAGTAAGAAGGAGGGAGGGAGGGAAGAGAGGGAGGAAAGGTAAGATAAGGAGGGAGTTTGTGAGAGAAAGGAGAAGGGAGAAGAAAGAATGAGAGGGAGAGGGATGAAAAATAAGAGGGAGGGAGGGAGGAAGGAAAAGAGAGAGGAGGGAGAGGGAGGAAAGGTCAGAAAGGGAGAGGGGATGAAAATTGTGGGGAAGAGAGGGGAGGGAGAGGGAGGAAAGGTCAGAGAGGGAGAGGGGATGAAAAGTGAAGGGAGGGAGAGGGATGAAAAGTGAGAGGGAGGGAGTGAGTGAGAGAAAGGAAAAGAGAGAAAGAATGAGAGGGAGGGAGATAAGGACACGGCAAACAATATGAATAAATAACAAAGAATGAGTAAGAGGAATAGAGTCAGGGAGGGAGGGAGGGAGGGAGAGAAAGATGGGAGGGATAATGTCAGGGTGATAAGAGTGAAGAAAATAGCGGTGAAGGGAGGAGGAGGAGAAGGAGAGAATAGATGAGAGAGATCGACCGACTCAAGGAAGGTAAGACGAGAGGAAATAGAGAGAGAAAAAGTGAGAGAGAGAGAGATAAAAAAAAAAGTGACACACAGAAAAAGAAAGAGAAACAGATAGAGAGAAAAAAAATGGGGACAGAGAAAGACAGACAAAGAAAGTGAGACACAAAATAGAGAGAGAGAGAGAAAAGAGGGTGAAAATGTAGCAAACAGCAAAGTAGGTTAAAAAAGAAAATAGACAAAAATCAGTCCAATTGCCTTCATGTGCGTGTTGTGGAAAATGGAGTGTGGAAATGTGCGAGCCAGTGAGAGAGTGCGAATGTTGAAGTAGAGAAAAGGAGAGAGAATAAACAAGCAAGAGTGAAAAGTAATAGAGAGAGAGAGAGCTAGAGAGAGAGAGAGAGAGAGAGAGAGAGAGAGAGCTAGATAGATAGAGAGTGAGAGAGAGATAGAGAGCTAGATAGATAGATAGAGAGAGAGAGAGCTAGATAGTGAGAGAGAGAGAGAGAGAGAGAGAGGGAGAGAGAGAGAAAGAAAGCTAGAGAGAGAGAGAGAGAAAGAGAAAGAGCTAGAGAGAGAGAGAGAGAGAGAGAGAGAGATGGAGATAGTAAAATATTCGTGCAGATGAGAGTTTAAAGGAGAGAGAAAGAGAGAGAGAGGGGGGGGGGTGGAGGCGAGGGAGGAAGAAGGAGAGAGTGAACGGGGGAGGGAGAGTGAGAGGGGAAAGAGGTTTGAAATAGCGACAATGAAGAGGTGGACTGCATATTGTGATGTATTTGGACCAGGAAAGATGAATGAGTTCAAGAGAGAAAAAGGAATGAATGAATGAATGAATGAAAGTGATATGTAAAATGAGGAATGAATGAGTGAGATGTAAAATGAGGAATGAAAGTGAGATGACGTAAAGTGAGAATGAATAAAACTGTACCAAAATAATGAATGAATTTGAATTTAGCGTGCACGAGTAGTTAGTTCAAAAGACATCTATCTATCTGACCAAATTGAAAAAAAAAAAAAAAATAGTGATGTTTATGTTTCTTTTGATAGCTCGGCCACACAAAACATAATTCTGACCTTTACTAAAAACAGTAAAAGGTATATATAGTGAAGATGTTGTTGACTACTGGTTAAAGTGGTATGTCACATAGAAGTTGGAATATATAAAGATGTTAAGAAGAAGAAATACTTGTGCATGACTAGTTCTGTAAGTGAAAATACGTGGACCAACAAAATTACCTGATTGTGGAAGGTAGAACGAAGGATAGAATTTGAAGGTGTGTGAGTATTAAAGAGGAAAGCGGCGTGAAGAATTGCGTAAAAATGTGTGAATCTGAGTGTGACCGAATCTGAAAGTGTAAAAAAAAGATTAATAAGTAGTATGTGTGACTTTAATGTGAGTGAATGAGGTTATTACAGAATCTGCTTGTACTTATATGATCTGCATAAATCCTTTCAACTTTCTTTCTATGTTTTAAAATTATCGATATTTAAAAAAAAATTCCAGAGGGGGAAATCAGTGAGTAGAATGAATCCCTCATTTGATTTTGCGTTACAAATCATCAAAGCAAAATTTACTGTCACTACGTGCCCCTCAAAATGACCTGCAAGCATTAGGGAATGTCCACCACGAAAAAATAATCACACGCTAATTTGACAAGCGCTGGTGTTGGGGTGAGTGAAAATTTCAAATAAAAAAAATATATATATATACGAATGAGTGGACATGTGATTTGACTTTCACTCCTAAGGAAATGACTACTAGCAAAGTAATGAGGATTAAGTACAGGGCGAGAAGATTAAGTGGAAGGAGTAAGTAAGGGTGTTAAGGGGGAAGTTCAGTGTTGGTAGATCTGGAGCAAATGATTCCTCCAAACTATTCCAAGTCATTAGTTTTGTTCATCTGGTCATGTTTCCTGGCATACTTTGGAGGAATCAAGGCGCCCCAATGTAACAAAAGTGAATTACACCCTTAACAGCTGGTGGAGAGACTATAAAGGTGGCTGGCTTGATAATGTTTTTGTTGGTGGAGGGAGAAATTTTGTAGGCTGGTGATTCCTCCTTACTATACCACGAAACTGATTCCTTCAGTGTGGTTAGTGTTTCTCCTCACTGTTTGGAGGACTGGAAGACTATCATAAAGTTTCTTCGTCAATAACATACGGCCCCCATAATTTTCTTGCATTGTACACTCGCGGTCAGAAATTGTGTCCTGATCCCTTGGCACGATGAATATATATACAAAACAAAAAATATATATATAAAAAATCTTTTATCTAAAAATTTTTTTTTATCTAAAACAAATTGTTATATAATTTTTTTTATCTAATGAAAACAAAATTATCTAAAAAAAATGTTTATCTAAAAAAAATTTTATTAAAAAAAAATTTATCTAAAATTTTTTTTCTCTAAAATCTTTTTTATCTAAATTTTTTTTATCTAAAAAAAATTATATAAATATTTTTTTTATCTAACAAAATTATTTTATCTAAAAAAAAATTAAATAAAAAAAATTATATAAAAAAAATTTATAATTGTTTTTATATATATATAAAAAACATATATATAAAAATTGTATATACAAAAATTATATAAAAAAAATATTGTATGTAAAAAAATTATATAAAAAAATATATAAAAAAAATATATATAAAAAAAAAATTATATAACAAAATTATATAAAAGAAATATATAAAAAAATTATATACAAAAATTTATATAAAAACATTTTTATATAAAAAAAAATATATATATATAAATTTATATAAAAAAATTTGTATAACAAAAAATTTGTATAAACAAAATTTATATAAAAAAAATATATAAAAATATTTACAAAAAAAAATTATATAAACATTTTTTATTTAAAAAAAATTATATAATTCTTTTTTATAAAAAAAATATATTTTTTTATATCAATTTTTTTTTTTATAAATTTTTTATATAATTTTTTTAATATAATTTTTTTTCTGTATAATTTTTTTCATACATTTTTTTTCTATATACATTTTTGTATATAATTATTTTTATATAAAATATTTTTTTTATAATTTTTGTGTATATATTTTTTTTTTTTTTTTTTTTTTTATATATATACAACAAAATCTTCTCTACCTGATCATTCGTTACCCTCGCACATTACCTCCTATATAGCTCCGCCCACATTTCTCTCCTCCTCTCCCACTAACATCCCCCCTCCTCTCCCACTAACATCCCCCCTCCCTCCACCTGCAACTGTTGCCAGATTCGACGAGGCCCTAACCAAGACGCTGGTGGAAGAAGTGTGGACCCTTGATCTGTCCGGAGCTGTACAATCGCGGTCAGAAATTGTGTCCTGATCCCTTATCACGATGAATTGTAACTAGCCAAGCTTTGATGATTCGAACAAATGTGTGTTGTAGGGAGACGCACAGTTGTTGTTCAGAGCTAGGCTGTTTGCGATTCATCTTGCCAGGGGATCGGGACACAATTTCTGACCGCGAGTGTACAGTAGAGTCGCCTCGTCTCAAGTCCAGTCAGATACTAAATGTCATGTACCTCGTGAACTCACCCTATAAGAAGGAGAATCCATTTTCTCTTATGCTTGATTTGCAGGACTGACTTTATAATATTAACTCAGGACTACAGGGAATGATAATAAGTCTTCAAACATCTACCCACTCCTTTGGATCAAGCGGGTCGCAAGTAGTGATAAATCGTATACGTGATGGAATCCAAGCCAACCCAAACGCGGCTCCAACATGAGTAATGAGGCAAGGAAATCCGACAGATAAGATCGCCTTGTCTGAATAGGATACCGCCACCCAACATTTTCCAGCATTTCCAGGGAAGGAGAAGCAGCAGCGGAGGCGGCGGCGGGGGCGGTGCTGGCCTAATTTAAGATTCCAGAGGCATTGAAAAGCCGCCTTCCGTACTCACAAGGCAGCCCCAGCACATACGCATTGGGTGGAGGACTTTGACTGCTCCGTTCTGCCCGTCTGCCTGCCTGCTTTCTTGCCTGCCTGTCTGCCGGCTTTCTTGCCTGCCTGCCTGCCTGTTTCCCTTCCAGCCTGCCTGCCTGCCTGTTTCCCTTCCAGCCTGCCTACCTGCCTGGAGGCCTGGATGCCTGTCTGTCTGCCTTCCTGCCTTCCTGCCTGGATGCCTGCCTGGATGCCTGCCTGCCTGCCTTCCTGCCTGGATGCCTGCCTGCCTGCCTTCCTGCCTGGATGTCTGCCTGCCTGCTTCCCTGCCTGGATGCCTGCCTGCTTTCCTGCCTGGATGCCTGCCTGCTTTCCTGCCTGGATGTCTGGATACCTTCCTACCTACCTGCCTGCCTGCCTGTCTACCTTCCTGCCTGCATGCCTGTCTACCTTCCTGCCTGCCTGCCTTTCTGCCTGCCTGCCTGCCTCGGGGCCTGAATATTTTAGACTGGTTGAATTATGGGCTCGAGAATTTATGCATCGGTGGGGATATTTGATGTTGAACATGTCGTAGTCGTGTGTGTGGTCGTGGTCGTGATAGTCGTGGTCGTGGTGGTCATGGTAGTCGTGGTCGTGGGGGTTGTTATAGTGGTCGTGATTGTGGTCGTGGTCATAGGGTGATCATATTGGTGGGGGTGGTGGTGGTCGTCGTCGTCCTGTGGTGATGGATGTGGTAGTAATAAAAATCGTAGTTGTGGTGTTTGTCATGGTGGTGGTGGTGGTGGTGGTTGTTGAGGGAAAGTGACACAGAACTCCTGGTTGTGACTGAATGTTAGTGTGTGTGTTTAGATCTGTGCGTATGTGTGTTTAGATGAGTGTGTGACTATGTGAGTGTGTTTAAATCTGTGTGAATGTGTGTTTAGATGAGTGTGTGTGTGTGTGTGTGTGTGGGTGTGTTAAGATCTCTACGTATGTGTGTTTAAAAGTGTGTGTGTGTGTGTATTTAAATCTGTGTATATGTGTGTTTAGATAAGTGTGTGTGTGTGTGTGTGTTTGTGTGTATGTGAGTGTTTAAATCCGTGTGTATGTGTGTTTAAATAAGTGTGTGTGTGTGTGTGTGTGTGTGTGTGTGTGTGTGTGTATAAATCTGTGCACACACTCACTATACTAACTTACCCACGTATACAAACATCATAAAATTATTAGTATATCAACTTATCCAATAATTCCCCACTGCGTTCCTCACACAACCTCGAGTGGACGACCCTGAACTTGCTTTTATTGTGACCGTCATAAAATAAATCATACATGCACCTTTTAAATCATATATGAATGCAACGCGTAATAAAAATAAATGTGTGGAATCTGTAAATTATTTCATCCCGGCAGCTTAATGGGAAGGCCCACAAAAATGTGTGTGTGTTATTTTAATCCAACATAGAGTATATTTATTTCTGCACTTTCCACTCAGGTGATGTGTGCTGTACAATAACACTTAAGAAGGTATTAAATATAGTGTTGGTAAATATGGAGCAACTGATTCCTTCAAACTATTCCAAGCAACAGGATATCAGTATATTATTTTGTTCATCTCATGGTCCTGTTCATTGGCAAACTTTGGAGGAATGAAGGCACTCTAATGTACCAAAAGTGTCTAACCCCCTTCAGGGAAATAACCTGCTGTGGGATATTCGGTGGCTCTGATATTCCTCCAAGATATCCCAAGCAACAGAATCCCTCCACATAAGACTGTAGAGACGTGTTTTATGATAGAGTTTGGAGGGCTACGTGTGCTCCAATATGGCCACAACAAATTACTTCCCTTAATTAATTAAGTCCGTGATGAAAAAAATGTCTGTCGTTGGGTAAGGACGTAGGGGAGGTGGAGGGGGCAACGGTAATATTAGGGAGATAAGGGTTAGGGGAAGGGATAGATGCTATTTTTTAAAGACCCTTAAAATCATATTAGGGGACTTTAAAGGCGATTTGTATGTGGGTTAATGGGTTAACTCACTTTTCTTACATTGGAGTGCCTTGATTCCTCCAAAGTATGCTAGGAAACAGGACCAGATGAACACAAATAATGGTGTTCTGAATCTTGAAATAGTTTGGAGGAATCATTTGCTCCAGATTTACCACCCAAAACAATGTGCTATATAGCCCCTAATAATTCCTCCAGACTATATCACGAAAAGTACTCCCTTGTACTTTGCTTTCTATCCTTTCCACGCAAGAGAAAAAAATAACACAAGTGAATGAAAAGTAATCTACATATTAAAAAATCTGGTTTAAGATTTTTTCTCTCATGAATTCTGGGTCCTGAGGATTAGCGAGGCATTTAGGCAGCGAGTCTCAAGTGACATACAGTATGTTGCGGGACTTCACGGCTGAGTTGCTGGAGGGAGAAGCCGATGCCAAGTTGTAGTCAAGTTAAGAGGGAGGGTATTACAGTGTGGCTCCAAATTATTCCAAGCAACAATTCACCTTTATTTTTGTTACTCTGGTTTGTTTCCAGGGCGTACTTTGGAGGAAACAAGGCACTCCAAGTTACCAAAAGTGTATAATATACCCTTTTATTAAGCAGTGGCAGGAAAAAAGTAAGTGGTGGGAAGTTATTATTATTATTATTATGCACTGGAATGGCGTGGTGTCGGTGTGAGGGATTTAGATATTCTGGCTCTTTTAAGTTGAGCTACAAAAGAGATCCTCTATTTGAATATAAAGGTAAGTGTTTTTTTGTATTTTCCGGTTTGGAGGAATCAGAAGGTCACCTAGTCTCCCACAGCAGAATAATAACCCCTTAACGGAATTGATTTGTTTTAGGTGAAATTAAGGGATACTAAATTCTCCAAACTATGCCAGGAAACAAAATAATTAGTTCAGTACGTGTTTCTAAGCGGGTCATGTTTCGTGGCATCGTTTGGAGGTATCAGTAGCCCTCCAATTTACCCACAATTAACCCTCTTAAGGTTATAGTTGTAGGATTGTCGGCTGATAATTCCTCCAAACTTTGCGTCACGAAACAAACAGATCTCACCCTCAGTGCAGACGTTGATGTGTGGTACAGTTTCGAGGAATAATAATTAGTATTCAATTCCTTTACCAACATAAGCCAAGTTACTTTCATCCGGGTCAAAGTGATTAATATCTTGTAATACCTTTGGCAGAGTAGCTTTAATTAACTAATGGAGTAGGACGCCAGAGATGACTTTGAGGCTTCCAATTACTCATAACAGTTAAAAAGAAAAGTACAAATCCGTAGCTTCTAATTAGCAGGTAACATCTCACGATCAATGGATACAAATGTACCTTCATATATATTTTTTTTAACATGAGAGAAGGAGGCGACTCATTTACGGAGGTTTTACTGATCTTTCGAACTTTAATGTCCTTGTGAAAACGCAGTAGTGGAAGTGTATTAAGATTAGTCGTACTCAGAGTGGAGGAGGTGAAGCAGGAGGAGGAAGAGGAGGAGGAGGAGGGAGAGGTGCAGGAGAAGCATGGAGGAGGAGGAGAGAAAGAGGGAGAGAAAGGAAATATGTTGGAAGGAGGACAAGAGAGAAATAGTTTGGAGAGAGGAGGAAAGAGGGTGAAAGGAATAGGTGAGAGTGAGGGCAGAAATAGAAGAGGGAAATAGTTTGGGGAAAGGAGGGGAATTGAAGAAACGATCAAGCTGCAGAGAGAAAAGCAGAAAGAGAGAGAGAGAGAGAGCGGGGGGGGGGGGAGAGAGGGAGGAGGAGGGGGGGGGGAGAGCGAGAGTTGTTTTCAGAATGGCTTGACACTGGAGTGGAATAACAGAAAATCTCAAGTGTGGTTGCCAAGGAAGGAGTTAATGCCCAGTGGATGGGTAGCAAGGATTCCCTGAGAGTACATTGTGAATCTACAGTTGGAGGGAAAATGCTTGTTGTGTGTTTCTCTGTACCAGGGGTCAGGTTGGTTATCAGAGGGACAGAGAGAGGAAGGGGAGAGGGAAAACAGAGAGAGAGGCAAAGAGACGAGGAGAGACAGACAGAGAGAGACAAAGAAGTAACAGAAAATGAGAGGGAGAGAGTTAAAGAGGGAGAGAGGCAAGGAGAGACAGACAGACAGGCAGACAGAGATAAAGAATGAACAGAGAAAAAGAGAGAAGGGGAAAAGGGACAGAGCAAGAGAGAGAGTGAATGTTGTCGGTGTCTGCTGTGAAGGAAAGTGATGAGAGGGACACAAACCTACAGTATAATCTACTCCAACTCTAACACCAACATCACTACATTACGGTGTTGAAGAAAATGGATGGAGTGTGAGTTGAAAAAAAAAAAAGTTTTGTCCAGATAATACATATTGTCACATTACCACAGCCCGGTGGTGTAGTGGTTAGCGCGCTCAGCTCACATCCGAGAGGGCCTGGGTTCGAATCCCCTGTCGGGTGGAGACAATTTTGGATTGTTTCCTTAAATGTGTAACCCCTGTTCACCTAGCAGAGAATAGGTACGGGACTTAGGTCGAGGAGTTGTGACCTCGCTATCCCGGTGTGTGGAAAAATGTTCCAGCCTTACCCAAAGATCGGTCACTACGAGCTCTGAGCTCATTCAGGGAGGGTTGCATTCTCTCTCTCTCTCTCTCTCTCTCTCTCTCTCTCTCTCTCTCTCTCTCTCTTTCTCTCTCTCTCTCTCTCTTAACCGGGTGTTCGTCTCCTGTAATTGCTTTCCTTTACTTTCTCCGCCTTGCATGTTGGATGCAGCTCCACTCCCAAAATTTACTGATATTGGAATCTTGAAACTTTGGGCAATTCCATGGATGCAATAGAGTGGTTCGGAATTGGTGAATTTAACATACAGGGGGCCAAGGGGTCGGCGCTCCTGGCTGTCAGGAGTTTGGCACAAAAGTCTGGGGTGATCGCTGCTCTCTCTCTGTCTCTCTCTCTCTGTCTCTCTCTATGTTGAATGATATCCTAACTCAATATTAAAGTGGGAAAAGTAAAGCGTTGTTGGCTAAGCTGAAGCATTGGACTGATTCCTCCAAACTATACCAAGCAACAGGTCACCATTATCTTTATTAATCTGGTGCTGTTTTTTCCTTGCACACATTTAGAGGTATCATCACTCGGTCTTCAATTTTACCCACTACATATTTAATTAGCAGATAACATAAAATCGGGGTCGAACTTCGCTTATAATTATTTTTTATCAACCGGGCGGAAAAAAAAAAAAAAAACAGAGCTGGGGTTGTGGGGATAAACTGATAATGTATCCTTACTTTTTCTATATGTCTTTGTGTTGGCAGTAAAAACGAGTGTGTGTGTGTGTGTGTGTGTGTGTGTGTGTGTGTGTGTGTGTGTGGCCTTAGTTTACTGTGCCTTGAATTAATTATGATGCAGCGAGAAAATGAAAAAAAAAAAAATAAAAAAAAAATAAAGAAACCGTCACATATCAAGGTAAGAAAGGTAAGATGTTGTTGGGAGTTAGTTAGTTATTAGTTGTTCCTTCAATATAAATCAGTAACTCTCCAATCATGATAGTCGATAATCATAAACCCCTATAATATAAAAGGGAAAATACGCTTCTAATTATGGCAATATTACCTAAAGGCATACAATAATTTTTTCCCTCGCCAATTAATTAAGTTCTATCGCTCTATTGGAAGGAAAATAAATGATTCTCTCTCTCCCATTTTACATCACGGCAATAAATATCAAAACTGTTAAGAGAAAAACCTGATTTTGTGGCCACTTTGGGGATTACGTTACCTAATCTGGATATATTTGGCTTAAAGAAAAAGGAAGCTGAGAGTTATTGCCCTCCTTCCCTTCCGTGAGTCACCTTCTTAACTCAGGGGGGAACGAGGGGGTCTCTTGCGTCGTCACGGCATTGCTGGAGGGAGGGGGAGGGGGGAGACTTTTTTCTATTTTTTTATTTTTATTTTTTTATTTTTTTACTTTTTTTTTCGGGGGAACGATTCTTTTTTTTTATGTGGGGGAACGAGTTTTCTTTTTTTCGTATATATTATTATTGATATTATTTTTTTGTGGGTGACGATTTTTCTATCTTTTTTTTTTTTGGGGGGGGGGATGCATTTTTTCCCTACACATACAGTATATGATGGGTGATATTTTTTTTCATATTGACGACCAAATTTGTAATTGCTAAACTCAAGTGTGTGTGTGTGTGTGTGTGTGTGTGTGTGTGTGTGTGTGTGTGTGTGTGTGTGTGTGTGTGTGTGTGTGTGTGTTAGGGTTAGTGTGCATGTATATTAGTGTGCGTGCGTGCGTGCTTGCAATCCCTCATTTATCCTGCATTCAATAGGCCTTAAGTAACCTCTCCACCCTAAAAAAAATATCTATACTTCCCTCATACAACCTGAATATTATACTAAGCATGTTTAATGAATTCCCTATACATTATAATGGCCGACTTACAACACCCATAACATGCACCAGAGAGAATTATTCCACCCGCTATGGAGAACATTGTAATGGGGCTGCATTTATGGCCACACAGCGGGTAAGATTATTGGGAAAATGGTCCCTCTGAATGTATACGTGTTATTTAATCCCCTGCTGATAATACCTTGGGTCGCTAACGAGTGAGAGGGAAGCGTTCTGGAAATAATGCATCAGTTTCTATATTTATAAATGACACCTATATTGTATCTCTCTTTCGCTCACACACATACAAACACATACACTATCTATCTCTTTCACACACACATACATACTCTCTCTCTCTCTCTCTTTCACACACACTCACACACATACACACACACACACACACACACACACACACACACACACACACACACACACACACACACACACACACACACACACACACACACACACACACACACATATACATATATATCTTACGACACCTCTCACCCAGTTCGTACCCCTCCTTCCCCAGCACCATGCAGCTCCTCCTCCTCTCCCCCGTGACGAGTAAAATGATGAATGCAAATGAGAGAATCTGGCAACAGCCGGTGTTCTGGCAGGCAGCTGAGTGCTCTATGTCTTATTCATGGGCCAATAACGGTAGCGGGGCGTGCAACTGATTCGTGGGCTCATGGTTCTCTTAAGTGGCCGTAAATTTGTATCCACAAGTCGGCACAAATAGATGAGTGTGACTCGTGTGACAAATGTTTGAGTACAATGACGGTAAGTACAAATTGGGGTTTTTAAAATACAAGTAGTGGTTTAACGGTACAAATACGGGTTTTAAAGTATAAATACGGGTTTCACAGTACAAATACGGGTTTCACAGTAAAATTACGGGTTTCACAGTACAATAGATTACGAGTTTCTCAGTACAAATACGGGTCTCAAAGTACTATAAGGGTCACAAACTCCCAAAGCTGGAAGGAACAAGTTCATTTTCGCCAGATGAATGAAATATGGATAGTATTATAAACATTTAGGAGTCATTCGTGTTTGGTATAGACGAGACTGACATTATAATTAACCCTAGTATTATATTCATAGCAGTCAGCTTAATAACAGTAATAGATGAGAGTGACAGCTGGAATAGAGTTCATATTTGAGAAGCATATTATTATAGAGGAGGAAGTGTGAGTGTGGGTAAGTACGTGCTACTTTAATATTGATGAAGAATTAAGGTGTACAGTCGTTGGCAAATGTACTGGTCATGAATATTATTGTAACTTATTAATTTTGGAGGAATCAGTTGCCCCAGTTCTTCCACCACCAACAACAACAACAACAACACTGTACTACAACCTCCTTTAAATTAATGTAATGTAAAAGGAAGACTTATTATGCCGGTAATTGACAAAACATTGTTATTTTCTCGTTTTATGGGAACTCAGGGATCTACTCAATTGGGTCAGTTATTCCCAGGTTAAAAATATACAGTAGGAAGTAGACTCCTTTTTTTTTACTATGGGGAATGATGAATGTTTAAAGGTGATAGTGTGAGTTAAATGACCCTGTGATGGAGTCAGAATATTGGAGGTTACTGAGTCCTTCAAATATTGCCACGAAACACCGCCTATATAGAAGGTGGTTGTTTCGTGGCAAAGTCAGGAGGAATCAGTAGCCTCCAATTCTCATCCACGAACACAGGGTCCTTAAGGGGATCATATAGTTTTGACATTTTTGTAGATAATGATTCCTTCAGACAATTTCAAGCAACAGGATACCTTGCTGTTGTGTTTATCTGATGTGTTTCATCGTATAGCGTGGAGGAATCGCAAGCCTCCAGTGTAAAACCAAAGTTTATTATTACCTCTTTAAGGATAGACGGAAGTGGTTATTTTAATCATTCAGTCATGCAGTAATTATTTTATCAACCAAGCAGGCAGGTGTGAGCTTTTGTATAAACTGTTTATACCCTTAGCTACGATTTTTAGAAACTATTTATTATGTGTTTTGATCTTTGTATTTATAAATGCAAGTGTTTGTGTATAATTTATGAGTTCTTTATTTAATATTCTTCTAAGTTATTTCTTATATACACTTAAAATTAATTGCATATTTTCTTTTCACAGGTAAGTGTATGGGAGATGAGCAGGTGGCAGCAGGATTTGGTAGGTGATGTTGCATTCTTCCTCTCCTATTTCTTTATTCTTTCCCTGCCTCTTCCTCTCCTATTTCTTTATTCTTTCCCTGCCTCTTCCTTCCTTTTCTACTTAATTTTTCTTTCCCTGCTTCTTTCTTTTTTCCCTATTTCTTTCTTCTTTCCCTACTTCTTCCTTCACTCCCTACTTCGCTCCTCCCTTCCTACTTCTTTCTTTCATCCTTACTTCTATCATCCTTCCTTACATTTTCCTTCTATTTTCTATCAATCCTAGTGTGCTTGTACGAGTACGGTATATCAATTACCCTCTGTCTCTCTGTATTTACATTTCCCTATCAGTATCAATCTATCAGTCTATCCAACTACATATTACTCCTCCATCCCAGAAAAAAATACAACCCTGAAAAAAAAGGAAATAATAAACACAACCACACAACTCTAGTTCCCGGAGTGAAGCGTCAATTTTGCTGGAGGAGAATGTAACGAGTGAACAAGGCAGGTAGTGGTGGCACGTGATGACAAGCAAAACGCAGGTCCACACGGCACCCAATCCCTTCCATTAGGGCCCATTAGTGTCGGCAGAAATAATGGGCAAGGTTTGTGGAGCGGGAACCAGAAACACGCTGGCAGAGAGAGAGGGAAGGGAAGGGGGGGGGGGAGATAGAAAAACGGCACAGGCAAAAGAATGAAAGGTCAACAGAAGCAGCCAGCCAGCCAGCCAGGTATAGAAATGAGAGGGAGATGAAGAATGGCAAAAGGAAAAGAAGAAATGTCAACAGAAGCACACAAGCAGAGGGAAGGGAGGAGGAGGAGGAGGGAGATGGAAAAGGGCACAGGCCAAGAAAGAAAAATTAACAGAAGCACACAAGCAGAAGGAAGAGAGGAGAGGGGAGATGGAAAAGGGCACAGGCAAAGGAAGAAAGGTCATAAAAACACACAAGCAGAAGGCAGGGGAAGAAAGAAAGAGAATGTCACGGAGACAGAAAATTGAACAGACTGAATAAGAAAGGTCATCAAAAACACACAAGCAAATAGGAGGGAGGGAGATGAACAACGGCACAGACTAAGTAAGAAAGGTCAATATCTGTCACACGCCAAATTTGCCCACACTGATGATAGTAACAAAGACTGAAGGGTAGGACGTGATTGGTACTGTTGTCTCGGCGTGGGGATCTGGCTGTTGGTGTCTGAGGGGGAGGGAATGATTGATAATGATGTCTCTGTGTTTACGTTCTGTTGGTTGTACTTCTGAGTTGTGGTTAATTAAAAGGTGATGCTCTGACTCGTGTTTTGTTGAAGCGGAGAATCTCTTTTGGTTAGATTGGAGGGTTTCTGACTCGTGTTTTGTTGAAGCGGAGAATCTCTTTTGGTTAGATTGGAGGGCTACCGATTCCACTAAACCTAATGTGCCCGAAAACTGCAGACAACCTCAGTGTTACTATTAGGAGATGATTATGTTTTATGAAAATAAGTAGTTTTTCAATATTCCGTCAATACCTTGTCCCATTATTTTGTTGATCTGGTTCGGAATGCTAGTGATGTCTCATAATTATTTATATGTATTTCAAAAACTCATGACATTAAAATATCATCCTCACATAGTTGAGATTATCAGCAACGGAGAAATCTTTCGCGAACTTGAGCTAAACCGAAAACTTACGTGGATATGAAGGTGATGTTGGTGGTCGTTCTCCGCCTTTTCCTCTCAGTTTTTCTCTGATATTCCCGCATTGTAATTTGGTTGTCATGTGGCTGTTGTTTCGCGGACTTGGATGCAGAATAAAGGTTACGGTATAGGCAGATTGTAAATATGTGAGCCATTTAAGGTAGAGATTGTATATAAACCGAAAGAAAACAGAAGTGAAATATTACTAGTATAGGCTTTTGAACCAATCTTTAGTGGTTGTAAATACTGACACAAGGAAGATTATTCTGGTGTTGTAGAAAATGCATCTTTAATCACTGAATGGTTCACAGTTGGTCCACACAGCCCACACTATATGCAATTCTTTCTGGTCTTAAACACATATTGTTCGAATTTCAACTGTTTCAACACGCATGGACAAATAAATCACACATTCCTTGACAACGATGAAAGTGAATGGATTAATGCAAGGAAAAATACACGTGGTGGGAAGGGGACTCTGGTTGGTGGTAGTGGTCGACGTGTATTGGCCAAATGGAAGAAACAACTCGTGGAGAAACAAGAGCAGCAGAAAGTGTAACATGGTAACTCAGAGGGTGTTTGAAGATTAGAAAGTAAGGGATGAGAAGAAGTGGGGGCTGGGTATTTTTTAGAGATATTTCTTAACTGGTTCTTAAGAGAATTTCACAGGGGGGTTGGGAGGTTAACTTAAAGGAACGAATGATTGGAAATCGAAAGAAGGGACGAAGAGGAGAACAAGAAAAATATTCGTGATAAGAGGTAGGGATAAAGAACCGTTTTCCTATATGGCCAAGGAAGAAGGAAACTAGGGAAACGGGAAAGGCGGAAAGAATGAAGGATTAGATATAGAAAACAATGAAGTAGGAAAATATGACAAACTAGAAGGGCATTCGAAATCCTCAGTCATCAGTAAGGAATGACAGAGAGTAAACGAGTTAATAGGAAAAATAATACATAAAGGAGACAGAGTAAAGGAGTAAATGGCACGAGCAGGTAGAAATATAGAGTAAAGGAGTAAATAGCACGAGTAGTTAGAAAAGACAGAGTAAAAGAGTAAGTAGAACGAGCAATTAAATAACAGAGTAAAGGAGTAAATAGCACGAGCAGGTAGAAATATAGAGTAAAGGAGTAAATAGCACGAGTAGTTAGAAAAGACAGAGTAAAAGAGTAAGTAGAACGAGCAATTAAAAAACAGAGTAAAGGAGTAAATAGCACGAGTAGGTAGAAAAATAGAGTAAAGGAGTAAATAGCCAAGACAGGTAAGCAGGAAAACAAGGCTAAGTGAAAGCGAAAGAGTGGAGTGGGGAAGAGAGAGAGGGAGGGAGGGAAGGGAGGGAGCGGGACAAGAGTTAATACCCAGTGGACCAGAGAACAACAGTACCCAGGGAAGGAAGGAAGGAAGGAAGTCTCTCTCGCCACACCACCAAAAATCGTAATGGCATTGCCGATTTTGTTCTGTTTTCTCCTCCCTGTGTGGGCGTTTTTCTCTCCCTGTCTCTCTCCTCTCCCTGCCTCTCCCCTCTCCCTCTCGATCTCCCTTTCCTTCTCCATCTTCCTCCCCCTTTCCCTCTCCCCCCCCCTCTCTCTCTACCCCCCCTTCTCCCTCTCCCCCTTCTCCCTCCCCCATCTCTCCCCCTTCTCACCCTCTCCCCCTTCTCCCCCTCTCCCTCACTCCATTCCTCCCTATCCCTCCCGATAATAACACAACCATCTGCCTCGTCGTTTTAATACCACCAGTCCCTCAGCGCTATACGAACACGTCCGATCCACACTTTCCACATTAATTCTGTCCATGCTTGCGTCCTGGCCGTCCTACTACTCCCAATCTTTCCTGTTAGCTCAGTCGTGCGGCAAACAATGGAAAAATGATTGTGACGACGCCATAACCAGCAGGAAACAGTATTGCACCGCGATAGAATTTCACGTCCATAAACTTTTTTTCTCCTTTCCTCGAGGGAGTGTGTCAACCAGTCATTCAGACAGACTGACATACAGACAGACAGACAGACAGACAGACAGACAGTCACACACTGGCAGACACACACACACACTGGCAGACACACACACACACATACTGGAAGACACACACACACACTGGAACACACACACACACACACACACACCCACACACGCTTACACACACACACGCTTACACACACACACGCATACACACACGCACGCACACACACACACACACACACACACACACACACACACACACACACACACACACATACATACACACACACACACACAGACAGACACATACAGACAGACACATATAGACAGACACATACAGACAGACACACAGACAGACACACACACAAACAGACACACAGACAGACAGACACCCCTATCCGCAGGGAATAGTGGAGGAATTTATATTTGATTAGCTTTTGATTGGTTGGGATAGATTGGCTTAGGTTAATTTTGGTAAGAATAACGTTGGTTGGATTGAGTTGGGTTAGATTTTGATTAATTTTGTTTATGTTTTTAAGTAAATTCTGTTGAAATAACCCTATCTTTGCAATACTTGGAGTTGGGATGGGATGGGATAGGATAGGTTGGACAAAGTTAGAGTAGTTTTGTTTCTTGGTTCATTTAGGATAACTTGTTTTGGATTGTGTTAGGTCAGGTAGAGTTTGATTAGGTTAGGTTAGGTTAGGTTAGGTTAGGAGTAGGCAACAGTAACGTAACAATCAAGTAACACCCCTTCTCTGTCTGTCTGTCTGTCTGTCTGTCTGTCTGTCTGTCTGTCTGTCTGTCTGTCTGTGCACTCGTACGTATATTTGGACTGACGAAAGACGACATTAATCAGCTGAGAAAAACTGGCTGTGAGAGTTAATATTCTCCTCCCCTGGTGCTTTCTCTCTCTCCTTATGTGTTTACCTTCTCCTCTCAGTTATCACCTTCGTAATGCATCGGGCTCTCTAGCGTCCCCTTCCTCCCACATCATTCACTTTTTCACTGGAACCTCCCAAATTTCATCTCCCTACACCGTCTGGCCATTACTGCCTCCTCTCACACTTCTCCCTCCCACTTCACTCGATTGACTGACTATAAAACCTTCACTTCTATTAGCATTCCATTCATTCAAGGCGCATGCAATCATATGTGCATGTGTGTAGATGCACATATCTTCATATTATTATATATATATATATATATATATATATATATATATATATATATATATATATATATATATATATATATATATATAAATATATATATATATATATATATATATATATATATATATATATATATATATATATATATAAATATATATATATATATATATATATATATATGTATATAAATATATATATATATATATATATATATATATATATATATATATATATATATATATATATATATATATATATATATATTCAGCTGGAACTTGTATTTGACCTCAAAACTCGCCGACCTCTACATTTAGCTGGAATAAACTTCTTTTCATCTTATCCTACAGCAGAGTCATAATCTGCCTTGTATTCGATTTAACTCGAGATGAAATATACCAAACTAAGGACAAACCACTGGATGAAGCAACAATGCAAGTCCTCTGCTTCCCTTTCCTCCATGCAATGTTTTTGAGTGCTGAGGCTACAGTATTTCACAGACGAATTTCACTTACGTTCTCTCCTATTGCTGTTGAATTTTGCCTACTGGCTTTACCCGTCCTCTCCTGAGATCAAAATATGTTTTGGATTTTCAGTTGGATGGTTTCTGGGCTTTCATGATTTCAAAACGCCTTGTCGAACCCGCTCTTGAATGATTAGGTTATATCCTTGACCATTTCGTCTCGTGCATCAAAAGTGATCACGTAAAAGATAGATATGTTATTCCTTTCTGTATATTTTACGATTTGCCTCGGGTATTTCTCAGTGAATCGTTCTTGTATCATTACGATTTTGTATTTGTTCTGTAACTTGAAGAATATTTGGATAACCTAACATGTTTTATGAGTTCTTTAATAAAGAAATCTATATATTCGTACGTAATCGTCCTAATTATATCTGGGTTTTTTCCCTATCTCTAGATCCCTTTACTTCTCTCAGAGTGTCTCTCTCTATCTCTATCTCTATCTCTATCTCTATCTCTATCTCACTTTCTCTTTCCATTTCTGCTTTCCCTCACCAACTAGTATTTCATGTCATCTATTACTCATTCTCCCCTCTTTACTTCCCTTTCCTCCTTTCCATTCTTCCCTCACTCCTCTTCCGTCTTTCCCCTTTGTCTTAGTGCCGCAGTAAAGCCGCCTGCTAACCCCTACTCCCTCCCTCACAAACACACACACACACACACACACACACACACACACACACACACACACACACACACACACTTCATTCCCTGGGGAGCACTCATGACCCACATTCACACTCACTCCAC
>JAWQEG010009133.1:0-20914 GCA_033782935.1 Petrolisthes cinctipes
GGAGGGAAAAGGGGGAGAGAGATGGAAAAGAAGTGGGGGGGGGGGGTCTCACCTGTAATTAGCGTGATGTACCTGTGATAATTAAGGTGATTAGCGTCCATTCTCATCAGAGAGAGAGAGAGAGAGAGAGAGAGAGAGAGAGAGAGAGAGAGTACCACAAGGAAAGATGTTGGCTACCAAACTGAGAGAGAGAGAGAGAGAGAAAGAGAGAGAGAGAGAGAGAGAGAGAGAGAATACCACAAGGAAAGATGTTGGCTACCAAACTGAGAGAGAGAGAGAGAGAGAGAGAGAGAGAGAGAGAGAGAAGTGGATGGAAGAATAATGGGTGTGAAAGGTCAGAAGAGAGGGGGGAAGGAAAAATTAATTGGAAAGAGAAAGAAACGAGAAGAAAATGAAAGAATAACGATGGTGGAAATAATTTTAAAAGAAAGGGAGAAGCCAGAATAAATAAATAAATAAATAACATATGAATGTAAAAATTAAAAAAAAAAATTGGAATAAACTATAATATGCAAAACTCGCTCAAAATATATATACCTACTCGCAAAACATAATTAATAACCTTGTCTAAATAAACACATATATAATATAGAAGAAACACAAAATATATAATAGATTAGCCTTAAACTACATCAACAGAAAATGGAAAACAAATAAAGAAAACTGCATCGGCCACATAAAAGAAAGCGGGAACAAAATGCCATGGCTGCGGAAACTAAACTAAACTAAATGTTGCGACTCGACAACGCACGGGCGATGGCGACACCAAAAATATGCAGCGGCCAAATGCGGCTACGGAAATTACAGAGAAAAAAACTTGCAAATAAAGACAATAATTAATTACAAGAACTACAACAACAATATAAAATAAGAGAACAGAAAGACTGAACATGATGTAACAACACAAAATTCTACACAAATATAATTCAAGACTACTTAAAAACATACACACATGGACACAGCACAAATTTTTAAATACATAAAAAATTCAATAATATCGACTGTAAAATATAAATATCAATAATAAAAAATGCTGCTAAACATATAAAAATAACAATTGACAGCAACACATAAATGCTACAGCGAATAATAAGACTGCCAACATCGAAAGCAAAATTTCATAAAGTAAAGCAAAAAGTATGAAAAAATTGCAACTAAAATGAAAAAAAAAGTGAAAAACAGAGAGAAAACAAACATACATACATATATCGCACAACTACATATAGATTATTCTTTGAAAAAAACTGGAAATGATTGAAAAAGACTGGAAAAGATTGAATTAAACTAGAAATGATTGAAATGGACTGGGAAAGACTGAATTGGAGTGGAGGGATGGAATAGGACTGGAAAAGATTGAATTGGACAGGAAGGACTGAATAGGGCTAGAATGATTGAATATGACAACTGGAAGGATGGAATAGACCTGGAAACGATTGAGCAGGACTGGAAAAGATTGAATAGACTCCTGACACCTGGAATCCAGACTGCATGACAGCCAGTGCATGGGAGGACCCCAATGAACAGACTGACATTTTTTACACACACATACAGTCGCGGTCAATAATAATCATCCATATAGGGTGACTCAAGTAAGAATTTAACAGCTTCCCTCTGTTCCTTAGCTGATAAATTTTTCAATTAATAGGTTATGTACGATCTTTTAATTTACTACAAGCAGCACCACACTACTTAAAACAATAACATCATATGTAAACTTGAAAACATTAAACAGCAAATTATTTGAGATATCCATATGTGGATGATTATTATTGACCGCGACTGTACATACATAAACAACTGGACAGGGAAAACACACACACATACATTCATAAAATACTGGACAAAGAAAACATACATACATACACACATAAATAAACAGGTGGACAGGGAAAACATACATAAACTACTGGACAAGGAAAATATACATACACACAAGTAAACAGGTGGACAGGGAAAACATACATACATAAACAGGACAGGGAAAGCCTAGACAGCCAAGAAGGAAGTATTATTCCATATATACACACATATATAAATGCCTCTCATATACATAGATACATATATACAGCCACATAATGAAAGCCTGAACATCCAGCCAATTAACCTAAGGGAGAAACAAACATACTGACCAGCCGGATACAACATAAACATTGAAAGCCTGCGTGTTCAGCCTATACCAGCCAGCCGGATAGTCCCAGCCATGCCGCTAGTCCATATCCAGCCGAAATGACACTGAAAGCTTGCATGTTCTGCCAGCCAGCTAGCCAGCCAGCCAGCCAGCCTGACGATCCCAGCCATGCAGCCAGTCAGTCAGTCAGCCAGCTGGAGAGGGAAATACCATCCAGCCGATATAAAGAACGGGTTCGAACTCTACCTTGCCGAGGGAGTTGTGGGCGCGAGGGGCGGCGACCCCGAAATCCACCCCGGGGTATCTGTCGAAGTGCCCGGCCACCACGGCGTAGGCACCCAACATGTCCTGCTCTCCCTCCAGTTCCACAGCTTGGTACCCTTCCTGTAGGTCTGGTATGAAGAGGTACCCAGTCTGCTTGAACCACTCCTGCCAACTCAAGCCTAAGGTGGTGCCAGCCTCAATGGGGTCCACTGTGTTGGGTCGACCTAAGTATGAGTGATGCCAGGAGGTGGTGATGTTGTTGTTGTCGTCGTCGTCGTCGAGGTGGTGTTGTTGGGATGATGATGGTGTCGCCGCCTGTTGCTTTGGCCTCTCTTCTGGTCCATTCGTTGTCTCTCTCTGGTCTTGTTGCAGTGTTGTTGACCTCTCCTCTGTTCCTTCCCTTTTCTTTCTCTGGGGTGGCTGAACGAGTGTTGTTGCTGCCCTTCGCTTCTTCAAACTCTCTCCAGATCCTTCCCTTTTCCCTCCGTAGTGGTGTCGCCGCATCGTTTCTACAACACGTCTGTTTCTCCTTACGGCTGAACCTTTCGCTTTTTCTTTCCTTCGCTGGCTTCTTATTTTTGAACCATGGCCACTACCACCGCCCGCGTTCTTTCCACCTCGTTGTCTTCTTGATTTTGAAACGCCAACAACTTCAACACCCATTTTCCTTCTTTCTCGTCGTGTCGCTTCTAAACCAGTCTTCCTCTTTCTCTTTCCCGAGCCTGTTCTCCTTCTTTCTCCTGAGCTTGTTTTTCTTTTCTCTCTCTCCCCTGTTATATCTCTCAGCTCTTTTGTCTCCTCCTCACCTTCCTCTCGTGCTACTACTGCTTCTCCTCCTCCTCCTCCTTCCTGCTCCTGCTGTGATTGCTGCTGTGCCTGAGAGAACTCGTAACGTCAGGAGGGATGGAAGGAAGGACGTGAGGATTGGAGGGATGGAAGGAAGGAGGGAAGTGAGGATAAGGGGA
Source organism: Petrolisthes cinctipes (assembly GCA_033782935.1). Lineage (NCBI taxonomy): Eukaryota > Metazoa > Arthropoda > Malacostraca > Decapoda > Porcellanidae > Petrolisthes > Petrolisthes cinctipes. Next base: position 3,358 of record JAWQEG010009133.1, read on the forward strand.
ATGGAAGGAGATGAGGAATGGATGGAAGGAAGAAGGTGAGGAATGGATGGAAGGAAGGAGGTGAGGATTGGAGGGATGGGTCGAGGGAGGGAGGGATGGAGGAATGGGTACTGTATTGGCCTTGGGGTATACGAGGGAAAGAGAGGACAATGGAATGGATGGGGAAAAGGGACGAAAGTAGGGGAGATAGGAAGTAGGAGAGGACATTTGGAAAGGAAAGGAAGGATTGAGGTAACAAGGTAAAATACTACTGCTGTCTGTTCCAAAAAAAAGTCTGACTGTCTTCTTGTCTGTGAATGAATGTGTCAAAAGTAATATAGACAATGCATTTATATATATTTACTTAATTTCTCTACAGGTCAAGACTTCATAACCACCCCTTCATGCAGACATTCTTTCATCCACCACCACCAACACCACACTGTACCCTGTTGACAGAATTACAGAATTAAACATTATTATCATGGTCATCATCAGCAGTTGTTTGTCCATTACATATCGAAGGTCTGTCATGCCACTCTCCATTAATTCCCTCTGTCGGTCGTAAGTTTAATTCCTTATAAAATGAACACTCAAGCTGCTCGACATATGAACAGCATCTCGACAACTTGCATGTCTCACTGAACACTCAATCAGATAGACAATAGAATATTATCTCACTGAAATACTAAATCATCTCAGAAAGTTACACATCTCACTGTACATTCAATCTGATCTACATACGAATTAGCATCTCACTAAACACTCAACGAACAACATCTCAACAAATTGCATATCTCACTGTACACTCAATCTGATCAACATACGAATTAGCATCTCACTGAAACACTAAATCATCTCAGAAAGTTACACATCTCACTGTACACTCAATCTGATCAACATACGAATTAGCATCTCACTGAAACACTAAATCATCTCAGTAAGTTACACATCTACCTGTACACTCAATCTGATCAACATACGAACAGAATCTCAATCCGCATGACATACAAACATACCAATCATCTTCTTGACATACGACCATTACAATCTTCTTGACATACGAACAGCATATCAACAGGTAAGTGAACATTCCTCATTGGACATGCTTAATGAATGAATGAAAGGGGCGACTTAATTTTTAAATCAATGCATACCAAAATATAACATGCTTCTTTTTCTTCATTCTGTACTTTTCATTCGTGCATGCTGTCACCCTAACTAACCATTCCCTCATTCTTCAGTGACCATTTGTTGACTACTCATGCTAATAATACAGTGTTAAGAAGAATTACAGTATAATGTATAATAATGTATGCATGTGTACTTCAAACGAATATACAAACAGATATAGGAGCCATCTAGCGGTCGGTGTAGCCAGTAATTTCAATCATTTTTGGATGTTTATGTTTTTTTTGTTTTTTTTGTAAACAATTTCCGACGCCGAGCTTTTTTGTTGTTGTAGTAAGTTGTGAACATGCCAAGTTATTTTCAGAACAACAGCAGTAGAAGCGGTAGTGGTGGTAGCTTATAAGGAGAGGGAGGAGGAGGAGGATAAAGGGGAGGAGGAGGATAAAGAGGAAGAGGAGGAGGAGGAAAGAGGGGAAGAGGAGGAGGATAAAAGGTGAAGAGAAAGAGGGAGAGATCATGAGGATAAAGGGGAAGAAGAGGAGGAAAGTGGGGAATAGGAGGAGGAGGATAAAGGGAAGTAGGAGGAGGAAAGAGAGGAAGAAGAGGAGGAGGATAAAGGAAGAGCAGGAGGGGAGAGAAAGAAGGAAGTCGGGAAGGAACCACACGAAAGGAACAACAGAAGTGAGAAGGAAGAGGATGGAAAAGAGGAGAAGAAAAGGTGGGAGGAGAAGGAGAAAGAGGAGATAAAAGAAAAGGAAAAAGAAGAGGACGAAGAGGAGGAGAAATAGGAGGATAGACGGGAGGAACTGGAGAAGAAAAATGCGAAGGAAAGGGAGGAGGAAGAGAAGAAGGCAAAGGAAAGGAAAAAGAGAAGGAAAGGTGGAAGGAAGAGGAGGCAAATGAAAAGGAAAAAGGAGGAGAGAGGAGGAAAAGGAGAAAAAAGAAGAGTTAAAGGAGAAAAAAGAAAAGGAAAAAAAGGTAAAGGAGGAAGGAGAAAAAAGAAGGGGAAAAGAGGAGGAGAAGGGGAAAAAGAGGAGGAGGAGAAGGGGATAAAGAGGAGGAGGAGGAGGAGGAGAAAAGGTGGGAGGAGGAAAAGGAAAAAGAGAATGAGGAAGAAGAGGAAAAGAAGTAGGCATTAGGCAAAGGAAAGGAGGGAGGAAAGACAGAGAGAAGGTATAGATGAAACGTGACATCATACTCCCTCCCTCACTCACTCAGAACCAGTTTGTCTTGCTCTTACTGCAAGGCCCAAATCAACTTTCTATCGTGCAATAATTCGTCTCGGAACCCACATATTGTTCACTCCCAATCCAAAATATGTACCGGGTATGTATCCAGGCCTGCTTCGAATAGCCTGCTCGAGTATTAATTAAGTGAGCTCAAGTAAATATGAAACAGTATAAGCGTTGTAATTGATTCACTAGTATTTAATTTTTCATTTTTTTATATATACAAATGTTCCGACACTGGACATAGGCTACATCAAGCTCGTTACCGTGGCCCAGGTCAACTGCTACTCACACACACAGACACACACACACACACGTCACGACTTCCGAACTGGTACCTAGCCACAGAGGGAGGGAAGTGAGAGTAATTCGGTACTACTTCCCAAATACTTCAACAAGACCTGTATACAAAATTTGGATTAGGAACGGTGAGCGATGTGGAGTGAATCATACTGTTTCCGGCACGGTGTGGGAATGGCCTTTTCAAAATAGTAAGGTCAGCGTCATTAAAATATTTCAACTGTACAATAATAAGGGATACATGCATGGTTCTGGGACAATTGGTTGGCTGGTTGGCTGGTTGGTTGGTAGTGTGGTTAAAACAGTGACGAATGAATGTCTTTAAACTATTCTTTACCAAATTGTCGAAAAATCGTAATAAAATGTACATAATCTGTTAATTAAAATCAAATGTTTTTATACTTTTCTAAACCAAATTGTCAAAAAATCGTTTATATTTATTTAATCTGGTATAATCAAATGCTTTATCAAAAATGTCGAAAAATCGTAATATTATATATACATAATATCTACCGGAAGAATATAACCAAGTTGAGTAAATAAATAATTATGTAAATGAATAAGGTTAATATAAAGAATTACAACCAAAACCAATTTAAAATAACAAAAACTTTACGACGCACATCATCAAAATTTTAACTAGCCTTTAATGAAAAATATAAAAATAATAATAAAGAAAAAACTGAGAGAAAATAATGACATCTCTTTTAAATATTATCAGTGAAAAGGATAAGCATTAATAAATTAGGCGACTATAATTAGTAACTGTAACTAAAGGAGCTAATTAGTTATATATATTAGTCTTGAAAAATCTAGGAACGTAAGTGCATTAGAAATAGAAGAGTGGGAATGTCAACTAACTAACGAAAATAAAGCAAGAATATAGTCATGTATTTACAAGATTCAGTAAATATTTCTTGCCTGTGTGTGTGTGTGTGTGTGTATGTGTGTGTGTGTGTCGTGTGTGTGTGTGTGTGTGTGTGTGTGTGTGTTCCATACGCAAAAATATACGAGCATTTTTTTTTTTTCGACATCAAAGCTAGATGAATGGAGACCTTATAAGTATATATATACATATATATATATATACATACTTTACAACATCACTACAAACAATACCAACATCACGGACATCAATAACATAAACCTCTCTAACATCATACAAGCGAGACATCAACCTCAAGCACACCTCTTACACACACACACACACACACACACATCATCATCATTGGACAGCATCAACAGAGACAGAGTGACATCAATAACATCAACGTGCAACACAAACTCAGCAAGAACACAATATAACATCAATTTAACATCGACGCGCAACACATCAATAACATCAACACAGGCACATATTTACACAACATCCATCACATCAACTTCAATAATATCAACACATCAATAACATCATCATTACACAACACATTCATAACATCAACATCATTACACAACACATTCATAACCAACACATATAATTATTACCCAACATCAATAACATCAACACACACATACTTATTATCCAACATCAATAACATCCACATTAATACACAAAAACATCCATAACATTAATTTAACATACACATACTCATTACCCAACATCAATCATAACATCAATAACATCAACATACACATAATTATTACCCAACATCAATAACATCCACAAGCAACATTTACAGGTATATAATAATTAGTAACATAACATGGTCAGTAAAACATCGATAGCAGTAATGACTTATAAGGTGGTAATTTTTTTGTGTTAAATTGGAGTGCCTTGATTCCTCCAAAGTATGCTAGGAAACAGGACCAGAAGAGCAAAAATAATGGTGTTCTGTTGCCTGGAATAGTTTGGAGGATTCAGTTGCTCCAGAATTACCAACACAAAACTTCCTCCTTAAGGGACCCTGTAATGAAAATTGAAGATAAATGAGTCCTTCAAATATTGCTACGAAACACACACACACCTATATGGAAGGAGCTTGTTTGTTTCGTGGCACGGGTAGGAGGAATCGGAAGCCACCAATTTTCATATACGGTCACAGAGTCCTTAACAAACATTTTAATTAACTCTAAGTAAACGTATGTACTGTACTTACATTAACTTGTGATAAACTGGACGGAATGAGACAAGTAATTTCTTTTTAATTAAGGGGAATTCTATGTGTATCTTACTATTATTTGAATCTTAAAATGTATAAAAAATAATGCTGCATTCTTTTACACGAAAATCATATATACAGTAAATTACTATATTAAATTCTCAGTACAAATCCAAAGATATAATTGTACATAACTATCTTTTACTGAAACTATTTTTTGTACTGCATCTATTTGTATATCTGTATTTAATTGTTTATTTATATATTTATTTTTTAATTATTTAAATATTTACGTCCCCCAAGACTCGAAATGTTTGTGTCAATCCGTTTTCATGCAACAACAAAAACAACAACAACAATCGTGCACAACACTACTTTTTTAATGACCCTGTGTTCGTGTATGGGAATTGCAGGCTTCTAATTCCTCCAATCTATGCCACGAAACACGCTCCTTCCACGTCATAGATAATGTTTCGTGGCAATATTTGAAGGACTCACTTACCACCACCAATATTCTGACTACATCACAGGGTCCCTTAAGGGGGTAATTCACTTTTGTTACATTGGAGTGCCTTGATTCCTCTAAAGTATGCCAGGAAACAGGACCAAAAGAGCAAAAATAATAGCGTTCTGTTGCTTGGAATAGTTTGGAGGATTCAGTTGCTCCAGAATTACCAACCCAAAACTTGCCCCTTAATTCAATAATGTAGACAGTCCTCAATTTGTCTCACTAAAGAAAAACAGTCTATGAGGATTATATTAGAATGACAAACTCTCTGTAAAACATGCAGAATAAAACATAATTACATAATATAATATTCATATATATCAAATAAGTCCTTATAAAATACATACTGCATGCATTAATTGGATTATTCTATATTAATTACAACTCATACATACATACTTATAAAATATGCATACTCTAATTTTTTTCTAGTATTAAATTTGACATTACTTACTTACCATACTGCAGGGAATTACTTGTATACATATAAGTGGGCTACGTTATAAGGGATCTATATACAGTACTTTTTTTTTCATCCACTTACAATATGTCACTTTCTCTCTATTACCTTCCTTGTGTATATAAAATTCCCTCGGATATATATAGTGGCCTAACGTGACCTAACCCAAACACAGATAAACATACCTAACCTAACCTAACCTAATCTACTTTAACCTAATCAAATCCAACTTATTCTAATCTAACTTAACCTATGCTAATCTAACCGAACCTAATCTAGCTTATCATAATCTAACCTAGCCTATTTAAATTTAACTTAACCTATCCTAACCTAACCTAATCTACCTTAACTTAATCAAACCTAACTTATCCTAACCTAAAGTAACTTAAAAATAAAAAGCTAGACCTAACCAAATTTACCCTAAACTAACGTAACCTGACCTAAACTGACCTGATCTGAACCACAACACACCAGGGAACTCCAAAACAAACAAACAAAAATAACATGACAACAACACCACAAACAACAACAACAACAATAGATCCCAACGAGGTATCAACAATGGAAACGCTACACACACACACACACACACACACACACACACACACACACACACACACCTTGACAATAGAGTCCATTAACACCTGCAGAGAGAGACACACACATACACACACTCATCCTCACTATTAATATTTTGACCACCACTACCAACACCAAGTACTGTACAGTCACGCCCCCTAAAAAGTGAGACGAAAATATCCTCATAACCTAGTAAAACAAAATAATAATAATAATAATAATAATAAATATATAAATAAATGAATTCCTAGCACCTCAAATTTATCTAACTTTCCTGTTTCCTGGCATACAGTGGAGGAATCAAGGCGCTCCAACGTACACTCGCAATCCAAAATATGTATCCAGGCTTGCTTCGAATAGCCTGGTCGAGTATTAAGCCAGCTGAAGCAAATATGAAACAGAATAAGAGTAGTAATTGGTTCACTAGTATGTCAAATGATTCGAAACTTCCACCAGACCTGGATACAAATTTTGGATTGCGAGTGTACCAAAAGTATAATATCAACCCTTTAACAACGCATGCTTCTTTGACAATACTCCTCCACACGTGTATTGTCTGACCTCAAGCCACACACACACACTCACATAATAGGCGACTGGAATACTGGTGTACATCTCACGCGGGTCATTACGTACACACACACACACACACACACACACACAACGATACAACATACACCAAACGTATACTTATGAAGATTACCGTACACACACACACACAAAACGATACAATATACACTACACATTATACTCATGAATATTACCGTATACACACACACACACACAACACGGTACAATATACACTACACATATACTTATGAATATTACCGTACACACACACAAAAAAAAAAAAAAAAAAAAAAAAAAAAAAACGGTACTACACCACACTTATACTAATGAATATTACCACACACACACACACACACACACACACACACACACACACACACACACACACACACACACACACCAACAACAACAACAAAATGTACACCACTACCACAACTTTTCATTCGCAACACGAACGTCCATTTCCACCTCACTAAGGGTCTCTCTCTTTCTTTCTTTCTTTCTTCTCTCTCTCTCTCTCTCTCTCTCTCTCTCTCTCTCTCTCTCTCTCTCTCTGGGAAGGTCGACAAGCAGAATAAGAAAGAGGGAGGGAAACCTTTGATCTTCCCTCCCCACCACAACAACAACAACAACAACAACAATCACCACAACAATAACAACAACATTCAAAATGACCACAAATAAGGAACAGCAATCTCAAAAACTAATCAAAATTCAATCCATAATCAAAACGAACAATCCCTTTATCTTTAACGACGACCAAAACGACCCACCAATAATGAGCATCACGCAATCCCTAAATGACCACTGACAGAGGCACAACTTACACTAACAACAAGCTCTTAGTGACTACCAATACAACCACAACTTACACTAACAACAAGCTCTTAATGACTACCAATACAACCACAACTAACACTAACAATAAGCTCTTAGTGACTACCAATGCAACCACAACTATCACTAACAATACGAGGCTCTATTGACCACTAACACAACCACAACTAACATTAACAATAAGCTCTTAATGACTGACTTACCAAAATACAACCACAACTAACATTAACAAGCATCTCTAACTTCTGCCATTTTCTATTTCAGTCATGCTGCTTCGACTACAACAAAACCCCTAATTTCTGTCAACCCGATACTCGTCATTAAAATTATTATTATTCTGTGTAAACTAACCATACCATTCTTTCTCTACTATGTAATCCTGGTATATAATCTTCCTTCTGTTCTATGTATATAAACCTTTCACTGTATATAATCAACCCTACTCATAATAAATAGATGCTTTTCAATCCTGCCGTTCTTTCGCTTAAATTCCCTTTCCTTTCTCCCTGTTCAATCTCATCTTATTTTTTCTCAGATTTATTCCCTTTCTGACTATTTTATCTCGGGTCTTACTTAATTTCTCTAGGTATCCGCAGCTCCTCCTCACGAGTATAATAAGTTTGTATGTCTCCTCCTAATTTCTCCCTGTCTTTCTGTCCACCACCAAAGAAACTTCCCTCTGTCATCCCACTCCTTTGTTATAATCTCTCACACCCTTCCCACTACCCCTCCCCCCTTCTCTCATTCCCTCCCTACTCCTCCCCCCCTCCCTCTCTTCTTCCCTCCCCACTCCCCCTCCCCCCTTCCCTGTCCCCCTATATACTATTGTTCCATGTTACCAACCTTGTCCACTACCCCCCACCCCTACTACAACCCCCCACCCCCCACCCCAGGCCCCACCTCTTCACTCACCCACCTGTTTTATTTAGCTACGAATGCCTACCTACTTCCTTTTCACCTTTCCTTGCCCATCAGCCTTAATTGTCTCTGTCCCCTTAGTTTATTCATTATTCCCTTTTTCATTCACCTCGTTTTCATCTCTTTCTTTGCCTTCACCTTGCCTTGTCTCTTGGCCTTCAGTTTATTTATCCTTTTTTTTTCACTCACCTCTGTTTTCCCTACCTTTTCCCAACCCCATTCACACCCCTGCCTCATTCTACTGTACAGCAACAATCAAATAACCGACACTTTCCTTCCATCATGCAAGTAAATCAGTATCATATCAAAATATAATCATACAACACCTTACGTCTACTCAACCCCCTCAATTATTATCATGTGGTGCTGCAAAATCATACACGTGTTGTTGTTCTTTATTACCAAGATATTTACTACAATGGAAGGAAAGTGTCGGTGGATATTTGATTGTGGCTGTACCTACCTTTCCTCGACCCCCTTCACACTCCATCCTCACCTTTCCAGTGTAGTTCAAGCCCTTAGGGACGCCCAGGGCCACATCGGTCTTCCTGCCGTTCCCTGAGAATTCCCCGACGGCTGCAGAATAACTAAGGTACTGGTCGTCGTCCCTGGCAGGTCCCTCCCAGGTCTTCAGGTACCCAGTGCGGTTGTTTAAGTCTTGGGAGTGGACCTGACCTGTTGTGGGCGTGGGTGGGTGGGTGTGCGGAGGTGGAGCAGAGGGAGGTGTGTGTGGAGATGAGGGGTGGAGTTGTGGGCGTGGGTGTGTGTGTGTGTGTGTGTGTGTGTGTGTGTGTGTGTGTGTGTGTGCGGGGGTGGAACAGAGGGAGGTGGTGGGTGTGTGTGGAGACGAGGGATGGTGTGTGTGTGTGGAGATGAGGGGTGAAGTAGAGGGAGGTGGGTGTATGTGGAGAAGAGGAGGTGGAGTTGTTGGTGGGTGGGTGTGGAGATGAGGGATTGAGTTGTGAGGTGAGTGTGTGTGGAGACGAGGGATGGAGTTGGTGGTGGATGCGTGTGGAGTAGAGGGAGGTGGTGGGTGTGTGTTGAGACGAGGGATGGAGTTGGTGGTGGTGTGTGTGGGTGTGTGGGTGTGTGTGTGTGTGTGTGTGGAGAAGAGGAGGTGGAGGATTTTGTGCGTGGGTGGAAATAAGGGAAGGATGGAAAATAGTGGACAGATAGAGTGAGGGAGAAAGATAGGAAAGGAATCAAAAGAACGAACGAGAGAGAGAGAGAGAGAGAGGTAAATGAGAGAGATTGGTGGAGGCGGGGGGTCAGTGGATGTGGAGTGACAGAAGAGGGAAGAAAAATAAATTATTGATTAAAACATCTGCTAATAAACAACATACAAGATACATAAATCAAACTAATCTTTCTTTACTTGTGTGTTTTCTAAGAGCTCATATAAGACTGCGAGTGCATTATTTTCAGTGACAAAATTTCTTTTAAGCCATTCACAGCAAGACAAACATCTAAACAAACTAGGAATTTAAATTTGCACACTAATATTTTTTTTCTATGCATAAGAATGGCTAAAAATATATGGCAAATGTACTGAACACAAAATGGTAAAAGGGTGCAGAAAGCCATCGACTATATCAAATTAAAAAAAAATATTACTGATAGGCACAAAAATAAAATAAATTTTTGAACAAACCTTCATAAAGTTGCCGGATTTTTGTTATTGTTAAAAAGTACGTAATTAGCTTTGTTATAGATACTGCCTACAAATTTTGTTTTAGTACACAACTCTACAGGTTATGTCCAGTAAAATAATAATAATAATAAAGTTAATTCGGTAAGTTTCATCCTCTCTTCAACCACCTCATTCTCGGTTATTTACTTCATGGCAACCAACCAACCAACCAACCAATTTTGACACGTACTGCAAGTGTCCCTAACATATGCTTACTGACTCCAGTGGCGGTGTCTGGTAACTTTAATACTATTCTGGCTGAATGGGAACAGTTGCCAGATATCACCACCTCAGACCACAGTAGTTGCCAGCCGTCACTAGCAACAATATACTGTACTGTACACGAGTTACCATACACCGCCACCGTCATCTCTACTGTAGCAACACTTGCAATGCGTACCACACTCCTCATACTACAAACAAACCGTACTAAAGTGTTAACTAAAATTTACAAATAACAACAGAAACTCATCACCATCATTATTACACCCTACTACTGCCGTATTCCTAGTTCTTTGGGAATGGGATTGTAATAAAATCAATAACAGGTTCCCAAGACCAAGTTAAAAATATACAGGTGCATAAAGACTAATATGATAAATCACCCCAATCCTTCAACTTCCGGCTTAAATGACTAGGAATACGGACAGTCCATACAGCTATATCCTGTGAATTGCTGTTGGTCAATGTGGAATACAGTACCCGAGCATGAAAAATTATCATACACCGCAAAATACATAAATGTCTGTAGAATGCTGGATAATTAATTGTTCACTGGAAGAATTCGACTTGATGAGACATAAAAGAAATAACTGTTAAATGAATACTGTACATCACTGAGAGTTATAATGAATGTACAATATCAAACCCTCAAGTCCTTTTTATCATCACAGCTAGAGACGATGGAAATAATTAAGAGTTATAATGAATAACCAATGATATTTGAAAATACTATGTTGAATGTGCAGTAAACAGAACCATAACAAAATATGATGATAATAATAATAGTGGTAACAAAGTCGAATTCTCCCAAGGATAAGTTCCGCCATCAGCAGATCAGCGTCTGTGTCTGTAAACGAAATGTAACCGATGTCAACAAAGAGGAACAGTGTTGAGCATTTAGCAAGAGAGGCAGTGCAGAATTTTCTAAAGCAAATCAATAATAATAATAATAATAATAATAATAATAATAATAATAAAACTGTGTGCATATAAGTCTCCCTAAAGTTCAACAATAAACAAGCTTTCTAAAACTTATTACAACACAAATCATATTTATGCCATGTACTAAGTGCTGTATTTACTATTAATGGACTTGACGATTGCTGCAGTGCCGCTCCTAACAACACTAAACATAAGAGTCATTTGGGGAACTGGATTATCCCTTATGCCAATTAGGTGTTAATTTTATTACTACTGTTTACCTGTGAGTAGTCGTTCTAGTAATTAGTGGTGTATCTGGTGTAGTTAATAGAGTTTTCAAAAAGTTAATTTGTTCCAGTGTTTCATATCCTTAAGGCACCTGAGATGTTGTCGGCAAATTTGAGATTCCTGATTCCTCTAAACAATGCCAAAAAACAGATTCCCCGAGTATGGGTACTGTTTCACGGCATAGTTTGAACAAATTGGTAGACTACATCACCAGGTCCCTTAAAATATTGTTGTCCCCTTCCCGAATGACTCTTTCTTCACATGTTTTGGAAAAGGTAACTCTGACAGAAGTGCTTAAGAAGGAAAAATATATGAAGATCTTGAAGTGGGATGGTGGTGTCAAACTGGGCATATCATTTTTCCAAATAATTCATATTTGTGCCTTGTCAACAATTGTTTGTTCACTCATTCCACATCAATAAACCATGTGCACAGTGGCTACGGGTCAAATGCACAGTAAAGAAAATGACAAACTAGACGAATAATACATAATTCGACATAATCCAATGTGGCAATGTAAATAAATCACTTGCATTGCTAACTAATATCAGCATTGGGATATTCAATTTTCTTTCGATGCGAACAGTCAGACAACTTTTATTATAATACTTTGATCCGAACGGCAGTGATGACAAGCTAAGGACAGGAAAAAAGCACCCAGTATGACGTCATCTTCACACTCTCAGGCTCGCCACTCAGTACATGAAGTGAGAAACTTTTTTACTGCAGAGTTTGAAGGAACTAGACAACCTGTGTGCTGTTGGATCGTTTCGTGTCAGACAAAACCATTCACATTTGCGAACCTTGGGGTGTATGCAATAACAGTCATGGTGTTAATGATGGCGTGGTACCAGTTCAATGACTCCAGAGCCATCGTATCGGTACCACACAATCGTCAACACCTCAGATATTCTTGCATACTGCCCCTTAAGTGACGAGCCTGAGAGGAAAGCCAGCAAAGGTCGACAAAACACAGCCCACAGGAAGAGAATAATACTAACATAACTTGACAACTATCGAAAAAGGAGCGTCATCTGTGTTTAATTTTGGATTATTACAATTGTTCACGCCGAGATCTCTTTGAATTTAAAATCATAAACAAAATTTCTGTTTCTGAATAATAATGCAGAACGGCATTTTAACATTAAAATTAACGATATCTGCATTTTCCATTAAGGATCAAGAACAACGGTATATTAAATTAAATTTCATAACAATTGCATCTTACATTTACAATCTAAAATGACTGCATAATTCATCAAGATTTCAGAACAAATCCTACATACAAAATAAAGTCAAATTTAACATGACTTGAGAATGGAGAACAAACATAGGAAATCAACATGTTATCGAATTTTGTCACCTGTCACCAGATAGCTCTCCGTTTCCGTGAATCGTCCATACAAAAAGAAAAAAAAAAAAAAAAAAAAAATGTCAAGATCAAAATGAATCTATGCAAGGGGTGAGAACTGGATGCAAAAATGTACTACTACAGCAAAAAAATCAAAAGAAATTGATGCACTTTGACACTCTCAGGCTCGTCACTCAGGATTCGGTGATCTGAACGGTTTCCACTCACTGATCACACACACACACACACACAATCACAATCTGAACACAGCTTAGTTAATTAAGGAGGTAATATTGTTTTTGGCAATAATGAGGCCTATGATTACTTCCTCCAAACTATTTCAAGAAACAGGCCACCTTAATTTATTTTATTTGGACTGTTTCTTCGCGTAGTTTGGAGGAATCGCTAGCCTCCAATGTAAACCAAAAGTAAACTATCCCCTTAACAAACACAGGACTGCATCACATAAGAATAGATAAACAAATAAATAAAACAGAAGAACTCCAAAATGCTTCAAGCGAGCCTGAGGTGTGTTGAATTAGGTAAAGGAAAGATATAAAGGAAGAATGAATATGGAGGAGGAGGAGGAAGAGGAAAAAGAGGGAGAGTTTATCAAAGGCATAGGTCTCTCTCCCCCTTCCCTCCCTCCACGCCTCCCTCCCTCCACGGTGCCCAAGGGGAGGAAGAGGGAACCTTTTAGCTTTACCTTCCAAGTAGGTCATCCAGCATTGGCCTGCAAATGTTAAGCCATCAGTCGTAACATCATAATAATAAGAACAACAAAATGGACCGATATTCACTTACCAATAACTTACACTTTCCTTAAGGACCCTGTGATCGTGTTTGAAAATTGGAAGCTTCTGATTCCTCCTGACTATGCCACGAAACAAGCTCCTTCCCTATAAGGTGGTGTTTCGTGGCAATATTTGAAGGACTCGTTTGCCTCCAAATTTCTGACGACATGACAGGGTCCTTAACTATAACTTGTGCATTTTACATATTTTTATTAACGCATTCAATAATCATATCTACACATTACATAACCTTAACTACACATATCAATATCATATCTACACATTATAGAATCCTAATAACAAAGTACATAATAACCATAACTATACATTTCAATTAAACATTAGATAACCATAACTACACACATCTCTCTCTCTCTCTCTCTCTCTCTCTCTCTCTCTCTCTCTCAACACGTGTCCAACATGTTGTAAACACACCCCTCACTTGTTTGTTCCATCATCCCTCACACATGTAAACAAACACACGGTTATAGGAGGAAACTTGGGAAGGTCTATGAATCCTCCAAACTCTGCAGGGAAACAGACGTGCCATGTACTCGTAGGTAAGTCATCTGTTTCGTGCCACAATTTGGAGGAATCAGTGGCCTACAATTCGTCACCCAATTCTAACCCTCCAATAGGCAAAGACTTTAAGGGGGTGCGGAAATAGGGGGACAGGCTTGGGGGGGGTTTAGGGGGGTGCGGGAGTAGGGGGACAGGCTTGGGGGGGTTTAGGGGGGTGCAGGAGTAGGGGACAGGCTTGGGGGGTGCGGGAATAGGGGACAGGCTTTCTACCCACCCCAAGCCTGTCCCCCTATTCCCGCACCCCCCAAATCCCACCTAAGCCTGTCCCGTACTCCCGCACCCCCTTAAGGGACCCAGTAAAATATAGTGGGAAATTTGGAGGTAAACGAGTCTTTCAAATATTGCCACGAAACACACACACCCAGGCCTATATGGAAGGAGCTTGTTTCGTGGCATGGTCAGGAGGAATCAGAAGCCTTCAATTTTCCTACACGAACACAGGGTCCTTAATCAATTTAATCTAACCAATTCCTTCATTCATTCACTAAAGCAAATTGATTAGTAAGGAAATTATATTCCTAATCAAAACAATGCAAAAAAAAAAAAAAAAAAAAAATGGTATTTCAGGTCAGTATTGCCATGTAAGTTAAGTAGAGGCAAAATTGTTACTTGAAATAAATTTATATTAATTAAATTTATTACGAAAAAAATAGTAACACGCCAACCAACCTAAATAAAAAAAATCTATATATATTAAGTCATTATTATGTAATATACTCACCATCCAAAGTAATTAAAATAAAAACAATTAAATTACATATTATCAGTCTGTTCTTCTGGCTTAATAAAGAACAGATGAACATTCTTTTGATAACACTGGTAAGAGTAGAACAACAAGAGTTATAACACTGACATAGAAGAATAACCGTGAGAACAGGAAGGAAGGAGAACAGTTACGTAGATCAGTATAGCCGCGGTGGAACGGAAGAACAAAAATGGCAAGAACACTCACGCACGGAGGATTTAGAACACTGAACATGAACAAAATTATATATAACAGATCTTAACACTAGACCATTAATAATTATACAAGGTTATAGAACATTACCACTGAAGAACAAGAACAAGAAACTCACTGCATAACAATAACACGAAGCGAAGAAATAGAACAAAACTGAACAAGAACAAAAATATATATATAACACAACACCAACTTGAGAACAACCCTCTGGGATATAAAACACTGAACATGAACAAAAAATAAAAATAAAAATAACACTAATAATTATCTAGAACATTTGGATAACAACGTAACAAAAAAGATAGAACAAAACACACATAACAAAAGACATAACACGAAGAAACAACAGACTACGTAGGGTGAAGAACAAATGAACATCAACACTGAAGAACAAAAGAATACAAGAACTTTAACAACACTAAAAACGAACAAATAATAACATACCTCAACATATCAAAAATAACAAACAACAAAATCTCAACACAAGAACAATTGAACAAGAACAAAAAATAACATAACATAACAAATAACAAGAAAATTACAACACAGAAGAACAATTGAACAAAAACACAAACAACAATAAAAACAAAAACAACAATAATAACAAAATCTCGACACTGAAGAACAGAAGAACAAGTGACTCACCTGCCAGTAGAACGCCCCTGGAGCACCAATGAACATCCTCTCTCCGTTCTGTTGTGGGATGAAGAACAAAAAGAACACTGTGTTATCTTTGTTGTTAGTATTTCCTATTTTATATTTGTTGTTCTGTTTGTTCTTTGTTTGTTTGTTTTAATTCTATTCTCTCTCTCTCTCTCTCTCTCTCTCTCTCTCTTCCTTGTAACTCCTTGTAACTCTCTCTCTCTCTCTCTCTCTCTCTCTCTCTCTAATAGTTTAAAAGTATAATTTATGTATATGAACCACCCACAACCCCTCTCTCTCTCTCTCTCTCTCTCTCTCTCTCTCTCTCTCTCTCTCTCTCTCTCTCTTGTTCTTTGTGTGTGTGTGAGAGCGGTGATATTACTTCCTCTCCTCCTCCTCTCCTCCTCTCACTCTTAGCTCCCTCCAATCCTTCTCTCCCTCTTTCTCCTTCTCTACATCCCTTACCTCCCTACTACATCCCTCCCTCCTTCATTCTCTCCTTTTCCTTACCTCTCTACTTCTCTCTCTCCATCCCTCCCTACTTCTCTCCATCCCTCTCCCTACTTCTCTCCATCCATCCATCCATCCCTCCCTACTTCTCTCCATCCATCCATCCATCCATCCTCAATCCTCCCCCTGCATCTCTCCCATCCTCCCTCCCTACTTCCCACCCTCCCTACCATCCATCCATCCATCCCTACTTCTCTCCTCTCTCCCATCCATCCCTACTTCCCACCCTCCCTACCCTACATCCCATCCCTCCTTCCCTCCCATCCTCCATCCTTCTCCCTCCTCCTCTCCTTGACCATCTATCTGTTCATCTTGTTATCCTTAATCCTATCCACTTACCACTGACTCTCCCCCTGTCCATCACACTCATTCTTATTTTTAATTCCTTACTTCCTCTCTCTCTCTCTCTCTCTCTCTCTCTCTCTCTCTCTCTCTCTCTCTCTCTCTCTCTCTCTCTCTCTCCTGTTACCTCTCTTTCATTCTTATCTTATCATTCATTTCCCTCCTCTGCTCTCTCTCTCTCTCTCTCTCTCTCTCTCTCTCTCTCTCTCCACACACATCTGTTTATCAATCACTTCTTATACCTGTTTCCTCTCTTTCATTCTTATCTTATCATTCCTCTCTCTCTCTTCTCTCTCTCTCTCTCTCTCTCTCTCTCTCTCTCTACAACAATATCCCATGCCTCCCCCCCCCTCTCCACTCCCCCACCCCACCGTCTACTCTCCCACGCAAATCACCGACCGACCGACCCTCAAGCAGCTCTCAAAACTCACCCTTACACAACAAGTACTTAGTGGTCAAAATATAATGGTAAAACAAACACTCGACTCATTTCTTCACCTCCTGTTCTCTCTTTCTTTCTCGCTATCCATCTGACTATCTTTTTTCTCTCTTTGTCTCTTTTTTCTTTCTTTCTCTTTTTTTTTCTCTCTCTCTCTCTCTCTCTCTCTCTCTCTCTTTCTCTCTCTCTCTCTCACACACACACA
>JAWQEG010009134.1:0-5000 GCA_033782935.1 Petrolisthes cinctipes
TCTGAATATAAATATATGATAATGTCTTGCCAACTTCTCATCGCTATCCTCACTTTCAAAACTTCTACCTCTTAACAGGAAATTGTATGGTAGAATAGAAAGCAAACGAGTGAGAGGAACTGTGTAAAAAAAAAAAAAAAAAGAAAAAAAAAGGGAACTATTTTTTTTTTTTTAACCATCCCCCTGAGAAATCCGATAATGAAACACCACCGAGAATACACATCTTCAATTCCTTCACTCATTATTATGCAACTCATCATATTCTATATACCCTGCCATCACTAGCCATCCTCTCTTTCTTGTTGTTCTCTCTCCTGATTTCCCTTTTACTCCCCTCTCTTCCTCCAATTCTTTCTTGTCACTTCTCTCTCCTTTCTGCTCTTAATTCCACCTCTCTCTACCTACAGCCTTCTATTATTTGCCTCTCCTCTTCTCTCAGGCCCCTCCTCATCTTCCACTCCTCCATGCCTCCGTCCCTTCCTCCTCTTATTTCACTCCCTTTCTGTTCGTATACTTCCCTCCTGCCTCCTATCTTTCTCTACTATTCTCCTCTCTTCTCTTCCCTCCCTTATCTTCCCTTCTTCATCTGCCTCCTCCCTTCCTCTTTATTTATCTCTCTACCTTTCCTTCCTCCTCTATTTCTCTCCTTACCTTCCCTGCCTCTCTTATTTCTCACCCTACCTCCTTTCCTTCTCTTGCCTCTCTCCTTCATCCTCATTTTCCCCTCCCTACCTTCCCTTCCTCCTCTTACCTCCCACCCTTTTTTCTCCTCTTTTTCTCTCTTCCCTTCCTGATCTTGCCTCCCACCTTCCCCTTCTCCTCTTGCTTTCCTCCTTTCCTTCCTTTCCTTCTGCGCCTCTCCTCCTCTCGTTTCCCTGCCTCCCTCTCCTCCTCTCGTTCGCTGCCTCCCTCTCGCCTCTCCTGCTCCTCTCTCCTAAACAGCCGCACCCGCCCTTGGGAAATTCCAGAGACGAGTGAGAGCCCTTCAAGAAACAAGACAAAGGAGGCTGTGGTTAAACTCTGCTGCCAACCCCTCCTTCCTCCCCCTTCATCCCTTCCACCCCCCTCCCCCCAGCTGCTACCATCCCTACTACTATCCACACTACTATCTACACTATTATCCCTGCTACCTCCCTACCACTATCCCTACTACAATCCTTACGACCATCTATTATATAGATATACAACCATCCTTACTAACTCCATACTATCATCCCTGTTATCAGCCCTACTACCATCCCTACTACTATTCCTGCTACCATCCCTACTACTATCCCTACAATCATCCCTACCTACCATCCCTGCTACTATCCCTACTACCATCCCTACAATCATCCCTGCTACTATCCCTACTACCATCCCTACTACCATCCCTGCTACCATCCCTACTACCATCCTTACCACCATCTCAACTACCATCATTCACACCACCATCCCTGCTACCATTAATGCTGACATCATCTACTACCACACCAGCATTCGTCAACAAAGTGATTGATTAAAACCATCAGAGGTATGAACACACACGCAAAAATAGCACTTAATAATCGTCATATTAATCAACTCACAACTATTTATTTCACTTTATGGCCAACAAACAACACTTGGGCCTGATTGACACAAACATATGAAATTATAATAGTATAACTAAAGAGGGTAATAAATTTTTGACACTGAAGGGTACCGATTCCTCTAAATGATGCTTTGCTGCTGAGAAATAAACACACATCCATGCAGGAATATAAGAGAAGCCTGTTCTTTGAATATGCTGACCCCTTTTAAGACCCTGTGAACGTGTATGAAAGTTGGAGGCTTCTGATTCCTCCTGACCATGCCACGAAACAAGCTTCTTCATGTAGGTGGTGGTGTTTCGTGCCAATATTTGAAGGACTCGTTTATCTCCATTTTTCTGACTAGCCTACATCACAGGGTCCCTTAATGGAATACGAAATACTATTATAAACATTAACACCACATAAAATTATAAGGCATAGGCTACACTTCAAATGCCCTACCCACCTGCTATCTAACACAACACACCAACCTCACCACCACAACCAACCATAGAATCAGAGTAAGAGTAACTATACAGTACAATCCCTGCAGCTGTTCTCTTCCCCTGTGCTATGTCTCGCTGTGCTGTGTAAGAATACGTCTGTCTGCTGGCACATCACACGTCCCTTTAACACGTGTAATTTGGGGAATGTAGCTTTGTGTGTGAGACCAGGACGTGTGTGTGTGTGTGTGTGTGTGTGTGTGTGTGTGTGTGTGTGTGTGTGTGTAGGTACTTGCACGTGTGTAAATGCAGGTATACGTACAGTTGCGGCAAATAGTCCTTGACCTAACTTCACCTTACGCCCCTGGTCAAGGACTATGTGGCGCGTCTGTACATCTACAAGGATCTGATGTGTGAGAGAGAGAGAGAGAGTGTGTGTGTGTGTGTGTGTGTGTGTGTGTGTGTGTGTGTGTGTGTGTGTGTGTGTGTGTGTGTGTGTGTGTGTGTGTGTGTGTGTGTGTGTGTGTGTGTGTGTGCTCGAGTATATCACGTATACAGGTACCGGTATGTACTGTATAATATACTTGCAACTGGCCTGCTTTGCTGTTATAGGCTACAAGTATTACCTAGGACTAGGTTTATATTATATATATATATATTTTTTTTTTTTTTTTGCAGGTATTATTGTGTAGTGTATCTGAGAACCTCTGTGTCAAAACTGAGAAACAAGGAAATTTGCATCCGAGTGACTGGGTTTGTGTTAATGTGCGATGCTTATTGATTATTATGTCTATATTGTGTTTACTCAGTATAAGTAGGTATTGTCCCACCCTCACCTCCTAAAATGTCCGTCACACAACATCCTCCTTCATAATATTCTCTAACCACTGGACCACCATACTCACCACATCCACAACACAGACACTCAGCAGACATTCCACTCAGGAGTCCGATAAGTTTATCTCGCCGCATCACCAATAGCCGATAAACCAAAGCAAAAACAAGAGAGATTCCCACAAACACGCCTCACTGCCATTGTAAACAAGCGAGGTGCGTGTACCAAGTAGACCAACGCAAGAAAAAGGCTGTAGCAACGTTTTCTTGTCAGAGGTACGGATGAGAAAGTATGATAGTTAGCAGACCTGGGTGAGTGAAAACACGAGAATATCATAAGTAATATATAATAAGCAATATATATAACAAGTAATATATATAAGAGAATATAATAAGCGAACGGAAAAGACTAACTAATATTTCTTGTGCGTCCCCTGCACGAGTAAGGGACATAACATTTAAAGATGGTTTTGTTGGGTAATCTAAGACTAAATTTAATGCTAATATGTTCCATGAAGGTGTGACCCTTGAGTAATGGTTTTTGTGTTACATTAAGTGAAAAGTAAGTGGCCATGTGGCAGGAATGTGATCCAACGTTCATCTATTGATCATAATATTTCATCTTTAATTCTGACAATGGCGAAGTCAGCCACAACTTGTATACACAAATGAAGTGATAGTGATACACATTCATTTGATAAGTATGAATATTATATACATACACACATACAGAGAGAGAGAGAGAGAGAGAGAGAGAGAGAGAGAGAGAGAGGAGAGAGAGAGAACAGAAAAGTAGCTTCGTTATGCGCCATCGATCCACAATCTCGACCCTGGGCCTAGCTGAAGGGAGTGCAAGAGGGTTTTTCTCTGCCTCTCTTTAAATCTGGCCGTGAGTATCAGTTACTCCTTAATGGCGCCTTGCTTTAATCGTGAAGCCGCGGGGAGAAATCTCGGAAAATAATTAATTGTAAAAAAAAAAAAAAAAAAAAAAAAAATTCAATGCCAAACGTAGGTTTTTTTTTTTTTTTTTACTGAAGAAGTGAATGAAATGTTTTGATAAATTAATAGAATATGAAATACCCATTTGTCTTGACTGAACACAATGACAATGCTTGGTACAGTATTGGCACATGATCAGGGTATAAGGGGGGGGGGGAAGTCTGGTCAAGGATTATCTGCCCTGACTGTACATTATAAGCAACCGGTACAAACGACAAAGAAAAACTATCTTAATTAACCTCTATATACTCGTGCACAATATAATATTATAAGAGCTGCGACGACAAGAGTGAGTAGCCCATCCTGACGCCACCCTCTGAAAAAAAAGAGAAAAAAAAAAAAAGAGAAAAAAAAAAAATAGATTCATTAGGCCTAAGTTAAAGGGGGCGGGGAAGTACACCTGGAGGCTATCTCACAGTACAGCCTGGTCCTGTCTCAACCTTCTGAATGGGACCCACCCTCAACACTAGGCTACTCTGAAACACAACATTTATTTTTTTCTCTACCATTTATACAGAAGCAAAGAGTTAGTTAGGATATCACAACAATACACTAGGCTACTCTGAAACAAATTATTTTCTCTACCATTATTGAAGAAGCAAAGAGTTAGGATTATCTCAACAATATTTGTATTTTAATAACTTATGGTCATCTTCTCACAATTGTAATTCTTCTTAAAGTTATATAATAGCAACATGTTAACTCATAAGATGAAGGCAACTGATATAGTCAAGCTACTTTATGACTGAGGTAAAAGTACAATAGCCTACCAAGAATATGTTTGCAACTTTAATCATTTCCATTTTCTCATACCTCAGTGAATTACGGTAGGCTAACCATTTTATAGCCAACTCATCTGTCTCCCATGTTATTTGATAATACACTGGTGAGGGTACGAGTGACTTTTATACTAGTAGGAGAGTCTATTTCCCAACAATGAGATTATATTTGCGAAATATAAGCACTGTTTTGAAAACGAATGAATAATTACTATGAATAAATGAGCATGCTAATTATAGGCGAATCTCTTTCAACACGGAATAGTACTTAACGAGCCACTAAACACAGTGAAGAAGGGGGAAGGGTGAAGGGGAAGGGGGTCGCTCCAACACAGGTTATCTGAACGCGGTGGTGCTCTTCGCCACGGCCTACAACCCGTTCATTTCCCCGC